>CM033642.1:66711045-66933775 GCA_019512145.1 Engystomops pustulosus
CTGTCCAAGAAAGTACAAGGTTTGACCTTAAAGAACATCTACCACCAGGATTAAGGATTCTAAAACAAGCACACTTATATGCTGGTATGTGACTCCTCTGGCAGGATCTGCTGTTTTTTTAACTTCTTATACCCTGGTTTTTACAAAAAGACGTTTAAAACTATGCTAAATAGGCTGATAGCCGGGGTTCATGGAACCTGGAGCCCCTCAGACAAATTTACATAACGTTTAAAGCCATTTTTCTTAAAAACAAAGTCATAGGAAGCTTGAGGAAGAGCATACCCTGCCAGTGGGGGCACATATCAGTATGTCAGTGTGCTTGGTTTATAATCCTTGATTCCGGGGGGTAGAGGTCCTGGGATAACATTTGCAATAAAGGTTGTCTTAATGTGCATAAAAATAGCAATATTTTTTAATATTTGCTGTTGTAAGGTTGTTAGGCATTACTAGATAGCTGTGATTAACTTTTGAGCATTAACACAATGGGGGTATTTATAATGATTTGTACGCCTGAATACTGTCATGCAAGCCGTGATTTAGTAGCAAATTCCTGGTGCAAAGTCGGGAATTCACCTACTCTACCATCATCAACAGTTGGGCAGGGAAAAAAACATAACTAGGAGAGAATCTTTTTTAATTTTTCATTATAGCATACATAACCAGTGATGATCGGATTCATAGCAATTTGGGTTATCTGTGTTCAGATAAATTTTGGAGAAAAGTTTGTGTACCCATGCTTGACCCAAACTTGGCCCTGAACCTGAACCATATTGATATAAATGGTACCCGAAATTAAACACACAAAAATACCTGTAAACTGGAGGTAGAAAGGGGAAGAGTGCTGAAAAATGGTTGTAAAAACAGAGCAGTTGCGCTGGCCCAAAATGGGCAGGAGAAAGTACTTAAGATACATATATATTAATTTTAAAAGACATGAATGCAAAATAAGTAATTCATTAAAAAAAAAAACAAATGCTGTTAATGTCACTGTGCTAGTAGACACTATGGGTGTACAGACTCAGTTATTATCTCTGTAGTAAAAGAAGCAAAGGGGAAATTACAAAACATTTCTCTCACTGTGGTTAAAGATGCTGTGGGTGCAATTCCTGGTGCATAGTCAGGAGTTGCGCCTACTCTGCCCTCTTCACCAGTCGGGTAAGGAGGGGGCAGTGCTGGACCATTCAGTGGGCTGGCACGGGGTGGGGACACCTCGCACCTGCACACTAGCTATAGCCTTCACCCAAACCTGGACCAGGCTAGATCTGACGTAGATTTGAGATGGTCGCTGGAGCCTCCTGATAAATCTGGCTGGTGCCAGGAGGCAGGGTTTGGGACACACGCTGGTACATGATGTCAGTGTATTATCCTTAACAACCAATATTTTCCTACTTTTATCCTGCAGGTCAGTACCTTTACTAGAAACAATATGTAATGAAAGCTCAGAATAAATATAGCCTTTAATTTACAGTCATAACAGGTTTTGTTTTTTATATTCTTATTTTGATTCATCATTCTGAATCCAGAGATGTTTAAGTCTGCCTGCATTGTCAAGAGTGTTCCTGATGGAAGAATTATTGCTGCGCTGCTTTGTCCTTCCTTTCTCCCTGATACAAATCAGTAAGATACAGTATATAGAATACTTGTTTTTACCGAAAATAAAAAAGGAGTCTCAGAACAATTTTTGCAATGTGAAGCTGAGGGCAAATCTTTGATAGCTTATTATTGCCATCTAGTGGTTTACCATCCTCATGTTATAGATTATTTTAAAACAAAATAAAATTGTAATTTTTATCATGATAACCTTTAAATAGATTATTGAAACATAAGTGCAAAATTATTAAAATCATTTGCATTATTAATATTATTATTGTTGTTGTTATCATTATGACTAATATTAATATTACAGAACATTATAATTTAAATATAGTTTACCATTTATCCCATAGAGCTTTACATTCAGCACCAAATGTAAGTACAGAATACAAAAACTACAGAGATCTAGAACTAGTGGAAGGAGCACACTACCTGTAAGAGCTCACAACCTAGTGGGAGGGTAGACACGAGGTTAGGGAGCATGAGGGCAAGGATGAATAATTTTATCTGTACCAAGTGATTATTATTCATAAAACATAATGGAAATGGATTCCACATTTGGTAACATTTTCATTGTAGCAATGCTTCCAAAAACCGCCTTTTGTTTTGTATCCTATGGTTACAGACTGCAACGTACCCTGTGAAGTCAAATTTTTTAGTCATTCTCCTTTTCATTTGTCAGCTACATCTCTGTAATGTACATTTCACAGGTTAGAAGGGACATTGACTTGGATGTAAGCTCACATTCTATTGACTGTGGATTGAATGACTGTGGATTGAATACCAGTAGAATAAATTGCCACTTTACCTTATTGCATTAATGTTTTGAGATACATTGGCTAAAGCATAGTGTCTGTACTAACGCCCAAGATTAATGGCATCCTGACTTGAACCCATATCGTCACAGAATGAACAATATTAGTCCCTATCTAAATTCAACCATCCCAACACGATTATATGTGGAATGGAATCATAAGGAGAAAAACTAAAGCCAGTGTTCATCTCCGCTTAAGTTTGAGAGGTGTGTGGCAAACAAACCACTGGGGTGCAAGTGTGAAGAAGATAATTGTGTTATTTCTAGCACTATAGAAATGACTGGTAATGATGGTATGGCAGTTTATAAAGGACAGCATTATTGCATGGGTATCGGTGACTGAAAAAACTGGGGGGAGTTAATTCTACAGGATTCGGCAATGGAACATGCTGGTGAAAGACTGCCCTTATTTCTTTTTCTGAAATCATGCTTGGATAATCAATGGAACAAAGTATATAGCATTTTATTCTGCAAGGTTATTTTAAATTAAGAGTCTTACAAGCAGAACTTAAAATCCTTTATTTGTAATTCACATCCAGGGAATGCTGCCAAAACAAAAGCTAAAGTTCTATTTTTACACTGAATTAGAATTGTTGCTGACTGTTTAAATGAGCAATGTAAAGTTGAGTAATTAAAAAGTGAACCTTTGATCTGAAACCTTTTCTTCCATCCTTTAAAATCTCCATTAAAAAAACAATATTTCCAAAAAAGGGGTGATTTATTTATTACAGTGCACATTTGCAAAATGTGATGTAATTGGACATTATAGGGGTGTTCCCATTTCAGCAAATTAATGATATTGTTTGTATGATGAAAATGTAACAATTTTCCAATATACTTTCAGGATCAATTTTCTGGACCTCTGCTTGCTGTCATTCTATAGAAAGCTCATATATTTACTTTGTGGCATGGAAAATTAAATACCATCACTATAAAGTGCAATTTGTTACACAGAAAAAAAGCTCTCACAAAGCTCTGTACATGGAAAAATAAAAAAGTTATAGATTTTTTTAATGTGGGGAGTGAAAAATTATAACATAAAAAAATAAAAAGTGCTTGGTCTTTAAGGGGTTAATTAATGGCGATATAGTTATTGCAAATTCTGATTCCTATTTAAATCTTGCTACTTTGGTATTTGGTGGATTTCAATTTTAAATTCAGCTACTGCAGTATTTGACAGTTTGAAGTACATCTACTGTAGTATTTGTTAGATTCCAAGTGGCACCTCGGGGGAGGGGGGGGGATTTACTAATTCTGTTGCAACCCCGACAGTCAGCATCTAGGATCAGACTGCGGAAAGCATAGACCGATGTATTGAAGTAGCGCATCGCTGTAAGCAATTAACGCGCAGACTGAAGTAATTAGTCGGGTGCCATAAAAATGCACACTAATAAGATATGCACCAAAATCTTACATGGACTGCGCCTAAAATTTGCTTCTAAAAATGCCATAAATGTGGTGGATGATGTGGAAAATATAGGCCATGCCTACTTGCACCAAAAAAAGCCAGACGAGTCGGAATAGTCGGAAACATCTATGCTTTCTGGCACCAACTCATTATAAATGATCCGCAACAATTATGCGTCAAAAAAATGTGCGTTGACACTTTTATGGTGCAGATACGATAATACATCTGCCCCCTCATCTTTATTCTTTGGGTCAGTGCTATTAAGGGGATACCAAACTTATATGGGTTTTGTTTGGTTTTCAGAGATTTTTAAAAAAAATTAAAACCTTTTTCACAAAACAATGGCTTCATTTTGTCATATTCTGATGCTAATTAGTTTTCTATACTTTGGCATATGGAGCTGTGTAAGGAACCATTTTTTGTGAGACATAATGACGTTTGTATTGATACCCTTTCTGGGACTGTACGACCATTTGATCACTTTTTAATACATTTTTAATGTTTTGCAAAACTAGAAAAAAGTGGTGTTTTGGACAGTAGGACGCTATTTTCCACTACAGGGTTTTCCTCCGATAATAACCGTATTTATATATTGATAAATAGGGCATTTTGGGACGTGCCGATACCTAACATGTTTATGATTTTTATTGTTTATTTTTACATCAGTTCTAGGGAAAGGGAGGTGTTTTAAAACATTTTTTACTGTATTTTGAAGGAAATGTTATTTGCCACTTTGAATTTAAATAAGCTACTGCTGTAGTGGACCGATTATATTTGAAATGCTGCTACTACAATATTTTACCGATTTTAATTTTAAATTTATCATCAGGAGCCATAGAGTGGTGAGGCAAAGCTGGAGTGTCTTTCCTTAACACATACAGAATGAAACATACAAAACATAGATCTACAACTATCTGTTTTGTATGTCTCGTTCCGTATGTGATAAGGAAAGACACTCCAGCTTTGCCTCACCGCTCTATGGCTCCTGATGAACCCATTTATCCTGGGCAAAACGCGTAGAGCACGAGTAGATGTGATAATGAGACTAAGTTGTCTGTAGCACCGTAGAGCTGCTCTGTGGGCATAGTGTCTCAGGGTGCACAAATCCACATCAATGCGGCAGCCCTATGTAAGCTCCCTCTGCTTAACCCTAACAGTCTGCCCATAGTTGATTTAAAGTGAGCCTCCACTCTATGTCCACCGCATCTAGGGATATACACTGATGTAGGGTTCAGTCACACCATTTTTGCAACATTAGTGCAAACTGGAAAATTAGGCATCCAGTTAAAAACGTTTGTCAGAAGGAAATAAGCACAAAATGCCATATGAACACTAATAACTTGCAGGTATTTGAAAGTGTTCTCTAATTTTGATCAGTGTTGTCTTTCAATTATCTAATTTACTTGTTTATTTAGAATATTTACAATTTATGAAATAAGCTTAAAACACTGCAATTTTACTCGGGACAGTATATATACACATAGGACTTCACAGTGGCCCTGAAATTCAGCAAATTGTGTGTTGTACTCGAATTTAAAAAATATAAATTGCAAAGGTAATCTCCAAAAGCAGAACAAATCTCTGCTATTAATAATCTTTTCTGGTTAACAATGATTTCAGTGACATTCTGAAATAAAAACTACTTTAAACATACAGTGCTGCACATAGTGTATTTGTAAACACGTAAAGAATATTTTTTTAAAAAAGCTTCAATTCACTATATCTAAAGCCAGGACTTTAATCTATAAGATCAGTAAGGTTTGAAGGGAGAAGAGGTGAATGAAGCAAGTAAGACTATAAAATCCCTGCTTTCATTCCCTGGGTAGAAATATAGCTGGTGAAAGTAAAACAATATATAAGTTCAAATACTTAAAGACAACATGCACCAAATGTTCAATATTGAGAAAACTCTATTTCTATATCTTTCGTAAAGGATTCTTCATGAACATATACTATAAATATTACTGTTCACTACTTTATATATAGTATTAAATACCAGAACTGAAAGTGCTGTCTAATGTATTCTTATTCACTGCTCTCCTCTTACCTCCCGACCACACTACGAGCAGAAAGCCGGTGACATCACCTGGTTTACTGCAAATCTCGAGTTCACAATGTTTTTGCATCCCAGGCTCATTTTAATATTTTAAAAACCTTTATTTCTTCTAAATGCATCTGTTCCTGATTATACTACAAGCACATTACTGCAAAAAGGGTTGGACAGGGAGGTGAGTACAAATCATCTACCATCAGGGAATCGGATTAAAGATGTCCTTTAATAACCTGAGCCATATTAATGTGGTGTTATATTGTCCTTGCCATCAGATACTGGAAGACAATTACTGAAAAGGTTCATTTTAATACCTGTCTATATTAACATTTTGGGACAAAGCATTTCATTTCATATACAGACAACCCATCTTATTTATGTTTTACAAACTTAGCAAAAAAGTCCTAGAAAAGGTTTGTGTATTTTTATTAAAATTGTGATAATTTGTTTTTTTAATGGCTGAGATGAAGTATTAATTCGATTTTAGGCATTTACTGTCAAGTCAGGGAAGAAGTGTGGGACAACTGAGTGATGATCTCTACCATGATTAAGTGTACAAAACAGAAAGACAAACAAACAGACAGAAGACAGACAACAATACAAAATCTAAGGAACCAGATCAGAAACCAAAATGGTGGCTAGGTTCAAATTCGTAGGCAGAATAGTAGTCAATGTATAATGGAGATCAAAATTAGAGATATCACACAATTTTCTAAATGTCAAGTATACGGTCTAGTCCTGCGTGAGAATATCTTAACATGAGTAAAATATCAGTATTTTAAGCTTATTTAATAAATTGCATAAATCCAAGTCACAGAATAAAAATGTAATTAGATAACTGTAAAAGTACACTGATCAAAATTAAAGAATACCTTTAGATGCCAGAAATGTATTGGTGTTAATGCAGTTGATGCTAATTATCTGACAAACCCTTTTTAATTCCTTAAGGACGCAGGATTTTTTCGCTCATTTCTTGCTCTCCCCCTTCAAAAATCCATAACTTTTTAATTTTTCTGTGTACAGAGCTGTACAGAGGGCTTATTTTGTGTGTAACAAATTTTACTTCTCCGTCACATTATTTATTATTCCATGCCGTGTACTGGGAATCTGGAAAAAAATTCCAAATGTGGAAAATTGGAAAAAAAAAACATGTTTGCGTCACGTTCTTGTGGGCTCAGTTTTTACGATTTTCACTGTGCGCGCCAAAGAACACCTCTACTTTATTCTTCGGTTTGGTAAGATCACAGTAATAGCACATCTAAACAGATTTTATTGTGTTTTAATACATTTTCAACAATTAAACTAATGTGTGTGAAAAAGAAAAAACTTCTGACCCTAATAACTATTTCATACTTTGGTGTACGGAGCTGTGTTAGATGTCATTTTTTGCAAAATGAGCTGCCGTTTTAATTGCTACTATTTTGAGGTCTGGGCGATATTTTGGTCACCTTCTATTCCATTTTTTATCTGATGTAAGATGGTGTAAAAGTGTGTTATGTTGTTCACCGGCATTTTGGGACATGGCGATACTTATTGTGTCTGTGATTTTTACTGTTAATTACATCATTTATATCAGTTATAGGGAAAGGGGGGTGATTTAAATTTTTAGGTTTTTTCCTTTTTTTTATTATTTTTGAAACTTTTTTGAAACCTTTTTTTTACTACTTTTTAGACCCTCTAGGGTACATTAATTCTAGACATTCTGATCGTTCCTACCATATTCTGCAATACTACTGTATTGCAATATGTGGCATTTTGGCACAGTATTCATTACAATTAGCCACTGTCTCATTGTATCGAATCTTCAGAAACCAGACAGCCTGATGAAGGATGTCATGGCAGCAATGAGGTTCAGGGAGCGACAATCCGATCCAAGATGGTGGCGCCCATGCTCCGCCGTATTTTAAATGCTGCCAGCACCGACCGCGGTTATTAGCAGTGGGGATTTGCTGCAATAAGCTGTGTATGAAGAGGGCTCAGCCCGTGAGCCCTCTTCATACAGCCCCCGCACCTCTACGCCGTACAGCTACAGTGCAGAGCATATACTAAACCTAGCTTTGTACATTTCACTGACTTTGTAAAAATGTTATGCTGTTCCAAAGTGACTGAAACCATGTGGAAGCAGATTGTCCAGATGAAGGCCAAAGGTGTGATTCTCTCAGCCATAGCAAGAGAGGTTGGTTGTTCCAAGATTGTGATTTCTAGAATATTGCATCATTACAACATCACAACATACAACTCCCCCAAAAAGGCTAAACATCCCAAAAAGACAAATGCAAGAGATGGCAGGATAATGCAGAAGATCTTTGTAAAGTTCATTCCATGGGTTCATCAGTCAAACAGCCAGCAATTTCCATGCAAGACAATTCTCCCTGACACACAGCAAAACGAGGAAAGGTGTTCCTTGAAATAGAAAATATTGGAACAATGAAATGGTCAGCCTTAATCTAATCCCAAAAATTCTTGATGACAAAGCTATTGCCATGAAACCTGCAACAGTCAAAGCTGTGGAAGAGTGGAAACCAGAGCAGTGTGAGAGACTATTGATGTGCTGAAGTTACACAAAGCAAAGGTTTTGGTTTGGTTTCTGTTGTAACCTTCAGAAAATGTCATTATAATAATCATCACATATTTGCAAAATAAAGGTTTGATCTTTATATACTTTTGTAATTTAGTAAAAAATTTACAAAAAAATCCATCAGATGCTGATCAATAGAGATTACATTATTTCTAAAAAAAATCAAGTCATCATACATTTTTCTTTAATTTTGATCTCTAGTGTACATGTCAAAAGAATCCCAGCAGAATTTCAAAAGACCACAAGGGAGCCAGTAAGCAATGTCAGTAATAGGGGCAGTTGAATTGAACTGACAGGTGGATATGGAGAGACTGGGCAGCCCCTGAAAACGATTGAACCAGATGTCCATCACTCAAATTGGCACCTGAGACACACCTGCAGCTCAGAGAGGCTGCTACAGGCAACATGACATAAGGCCCAAGGCTGTTAATAGGACTAATCTCTAACTATATAATGAAAGAACCAAACCCTTTTACATGAAGAACTCATAAAAAAGGTGTGAATCCTAAATCCAAAAAAGTAAATACAGACAGGCACCAGTTTACATAGGTTTGTTCTTGAGATGAATTTGTCTGTAAGTCGGAGCTGGTATATTTTATAAGTGTAATTACAGACAAAGTATTTTTTTTTGTCACTGCAACAATAGGATTTTCATAATTTGGGACTGTAATTGGAACAAAGATTGCCAATATAGCTTCACTGAAGAGACTTGTATAACTATTATGTTGACCATTGCAGCCTGGGTCCATCCAAAGTTCAGTAAATTACCAGCATACAGAGTAATTTACCAGAGGTTACAGTAGGTAAAGAGGTCCGCTTGTAAAAAGGAGTTGTCTGTAAATAGGGTGTTTTCAAGTCAAGCCTGTAATGTCAAAACTATTGAGTATTTTGACATTTATTTTACATGTAATCCTTAACAGACAGCAATTTCATTAAACTACCTACTTAAGGTAACATTATATGTCAGTATTACAAAAATCAAACAGGTTTTATTTTTTTCCAATTCTCACTGTCAGTCATTTTAATGATACAGTGTCTGTTTGAGAAGTTGGAACACAGAGAACCACATAAGACTGTATATGTTGTTTTTAAGAAATTGCCTAATTTAGCACAGTCACGTCTAAAGAAATTATCAACTAAATTACTAATGACTATGTTCGTATATTCCAACAAAAACTGACTTATTTAATAAAACTTTGTGAAGTTACACAACAGGTAACAGAAAATTGATTAGTCCATAAGTTGCAAATCTCTGCACATACTCTGTTTCCCCTAAAATAGGACATACCCCGAAAATAAGACCTAGTAGACTTTTGTTCAAGCTTAGAAATATAAGGTCTTCCCTGAAAATAAGACCTAGTGGCAGCCATTGCAGGAGCTCACCCCATGTCGTACATTAGTATTAATGGATCATTTAGATAACACAAGAGGTTATAAATCATGGGATAAAATCTCTGACTGTTGTGCTGTAAACATGATACAAGCAGCTACCCGGACAGGAAGGGGATCATTTAAGGAAAGTGTTATTGCTAAATGTGAGAGATTAGGGGCAATGATTCCAATAGAAATGGAGTCACAAGAAATTCTACATGAAATAAGTTTGGAGAGAGGGATGTTAGAGAAGTTTTTTTTGTCCAACAATACATGTGAATTATTTTTCATGGAAATACAAGACATCCCCTGAAAATAAGACCTATCGCCTGTTTAGGAGCAAAAATTAATGTAAGACACTGCCTTATTTTCGGGGAAACAGGATAGGCAAGCATAAACATACTCTACTTTACTATAACAATTATAATTGACAGTATTAAAAGATAGGTTTTTGAATTGGGTCTCATATCTTTTATTTTGGTAACACCCCAAGGAAAAAGACAACTTCTTCAGGATGAACAAAACATTTGGAAAAACTAATGTAATTAGGATTCCTAAGTCACAACAACACAACGGACAGGCACTACCAGTGTAAATCAAGTGTGAATAAGTGTCCAGGCATCCCTAGCAATACTTGTAATAAACCAGAGGGAAGAATGGATGCGTACATTGGACTCAGTGCCTGAATATAGCACCTAGGGGCTTGCGAATTCCCCTCATGGGAGGTTGAGCCCTTGTTTCGTGATGCTTGGGAGAAGGGTTTATTACAATGCTCTAACATTCGAATGCATTTACTACTCACCCATGATAGAGAGCGCATTTCACAAATCAAGTCACAAATTACTGTTTTGGAGAATAAATTGACCTCCTTTGATCAGGACTCCTTAGTCCAGCCATTTCGGATTAAATTGAAAGAGACCATTGACAATTTAGAGCGAGAAGTCATTCAAGGAAAAAAGGAAAAGACGTTGAGGGATAAAACTGATTTTGACAAGTCGAAAGCCTACAAATGCACGCACAGGGGCAATGGGAGATACATCTCACCCCCCAAATACACAGGGGGAAATTAGTAGTGATTTTGTATCCTCAGAGGCCAGCGAGACAGAAGACAGATCAGACGGGGAGGGGAGGGTTCAGACCGCACCAGAAATACAAAGAAAAGAGGTCCCAAACACCAAGACTGGTCCCCCTCACACAAGAGGGAAACCAGAAGGAACAAGAACTAACGCCCCCCTCTAACAATGGAGAGTGCTTGGGCTGGGGGTCTGCAAGTGATTAATTTATCAGATTATCGATTGGACCCAGCTGAGATATCAGTGTTAAGTAAGGGCCTGTCTTTTTCTCCAACTCGTCAATTGGATACATTTGAATTACTTAAAGACATCTATTTATATTGCAGACAACTCTCATTTAAGTGTATCTACCAGCAACCGGCTCTAATGGACAACCCTAACGCTAAGGATCAAAGGGTCTTCCAGGACTTAATGGACATATTATCGGAAAATGATTCCAGTGTGACCTTGGGCAGATGTAAGTTTCCGGGTAGACTTCCTTCACAGAGTAGCCCCAATTTAGCACTTGTTCCAGCAATTCATTTGTTTTTTGAAAGCATGGTGCAGGGAGTGAGACAGTTAAAACTGACCCATACTTGTGATTTTAATCTTACAAGGGACGAATATCATGCCATCACCAAACTCAAGAACAATGATTTCTTCCTTATTAAAGAAGCGGACAAAGGGGGTAACGTGGTCCTGTGGCCTATTGAACAATACGTGAGAGAAGCCAGGTGACAATTGTCTAACAAGAAGTACTATACACCCGTACCAACAAATCCGACATCTATTTTCAAAGGTAAGCTCGACCGTCTACTTGATTCTGCCCTGCAATATGGAATTATCAACAAGAATGAACACAGTTTCCTTACAACTCAACACCCTGTGACCCCAACATTTTATATGTTGCCCAAAGTCCATAAGTCCTTGACCTGTCCACCAGGGAGGCCAATTGTGGCGGGCATTGGAGGCTTACTAGAAAAACCTTGTATTTATGTGGAATTCTTTTTACAACCTTTAGTCCTTGCCCTCCCATATGTTAGGGATTCGATTGATTTGATTTCTAAGTTAGACAATTTTATTATCAACACAGAGACCCTCCAGGTAACCCTGGATGTCGAAGCGTTATACACGAACATTGCCCACCGTGACGGCATATCAGAGGTGGAATACTTCTTTAATGAAAAATCATCCGGTGACCGAAGACACGACTCCTTTTTGTTGGAACTACTCGAATTTCTTCTACAACACAATTACTTTACTTTTGACCACACTTTTTACTGGCAAGTTTCTGGGACAGCTATGGGGGCTAGATGTGCGCCCTCTTACGCCAACATCTTTTTGGGTTGGTGGGAGAGGGGGCATGTCTACCCCCATACTCACTTTCAACAATACGTGAGGGGTTGGTTTCGTTTTATTGACGATATTTAAATTTTTTGGGCAGGTCCTTCTACAATTTGTCAACAATTCATTCAGGAACTGAACAATAACCCATTAAACATCAAACTGACGTCGAATATCTCTCCCCTCTCGGTGGAATTTTTGGATTTACAGATTTCCATTAACAACAACCAACTGACTACGTCACTTTACCGCAAAACAACTGCAACCAATAGTTTGCTCCATTTTAACAGCTTTCATCCCCCACATACTCGTCATGGTATCCCGGTGGGGCAATTTCTACGTTCGAATCTCAGGGCCGGGATTCAGATCATGAAGAGCTTTTGAAACCAAGATTTAAACAAAGTTCAGAGTACCCTCGACTAGTCACTACTTATACTAGTCAATGGTTGGAGATATGATCCTTGTTACGAGCCAATTGGAACATATTACAAAGTGACCAACGTCTCTGAGCTTTTGTACTTAAGGACCCTCCCCTAACAGCTCGCCGGGCATAAAACTTGAAAGATGAATTGACTCGTAGCCACTTTTCAAGACCAACACGCCGCACAGGCACTGGAGAACGGGTGTGTGGCTCTTTCCCTTGCGGATCTTGTTCTGTCTGTCCATTGGTCCAACCTGGAAAGACCTTTACTAATCCACTGAACCAGGAAACCATCAAGTTAAAAAACTTTATTAACTGTCGAACTCGGAACGTAATTTATGCGCTCATATGTCCATGCAATAAAATTTATGTTGGACAGATATCCCAAGAACTGCGAAAAAGGACGCAACAACATCTCGCCACAATCCTGAATGCAACATCGCACTTTCTACAGGACAAACCTTTGTCCGCGGTGGCCGATCATTTTCGAAGATTCCATCAGGGTAAGTCCACTGGTTTACGGGTTGTCGGTTTGGACCGACTTTATTTGAACCCACGGGGAGGGGATCCAACACCTGGAATACTAAGGCTGGAAAGCCGTTGGATCTTCAGACTGAACAGCCAAACACCTAGGGGATTGAACGAGGATCTTTTATTTACGGGGTTCTACAAGCCCCTACGAGCTCCACCTTCTTATCCATTTAGTAACATTTGTATATTCTGTTGGGTACTTTATTTATTGCTTATTTCCAGGTCTATAAATTTATAGGCATATCGTATTTGATTAACCATGCTACTTTCTACGGCGTATGCGGTCATCACATACTGTACAAGTTCACTCTGTGGTAATTTTTTTCATACTTTACACTGGGGGTTTTTTCGTCACTTTGGGGCCCTTAAGGTAGTGAAATTTGGTCCCCTTATTATGTGTTTCTTTTTGCACATACCCATTTTCTGTACTCTGCACTATCTATTCCGGTTTCTCTGGATCTCTTCTTCACCTATATTTTTTTCTTAATGATTACACTGGCTCTCCTCACTATGGATCCACATTCTATTCATATATATTATATATTATATATATTATCTATTAATTATTATTATATATATATATAAATATATATATATTCTCTCTAGTCTGCCACTTTATATATGATGTGGGTGCACTCTTTTGTTCTTTTGGACCAATGGAATCTATTTATATCAAGAAAGTCATTGACAATATAACTATACATGTATCTGATTACTTATCTCAGATCCTACGATGTTTCCCGACTATGTATACAATTTCATTCACAACTTCTGGCTGAACAGGACAGTGGATCCTCGCAACCAAAGCCTCATGGAACCCTAATGAAGATTCTATTCAAGCCCGTGGTGGATCTTCCTTCATCCATACCAACTAAATGAATATTGGGACATTTGGACTATTTCCACTATTCTTTACCTGGAAGGACACTATAATCATCTCAACCGGATATTTGGTCATGGGACTAAGTATTTATATTGGTATGCTCTCCAACTTTGGGTCTTTAGATTCTGGATGATATTACCCAGTCCCTATATGAACCGGTATTTTTCTCCAGCTGATGTATTCTCCCTTGTTGGGAGGCTTGTTTTTCCCACCCTGTGTACAATCGTACATGTCATGCATTGATTGAGCTTGACTGTTGTGGTCTTCATATTGTCATGTTAACCTTGTACATAAAATTTGATGTCATTTGCCATTGCTCCCCACTTCCCATCCCAATCAGTGCCCATTTATATGTATAATTTCTAGAATGGTCCCATCCAGAACCAGCCACTCGTGAGTTTATTTTAGGTCCACTATAGGGCTGACGCTTAACATCCCATTTATTTAGCACTATGGCACTTCCTACATGGGCTTGATGGCCGGTGGTTCACATTAACATTAAGACTATTATCTATATGTATGGTTAGTTTTTATATATACAAAAATTATATTTTTATATATTCTTACCCCTTTCATCTTCTTTTCCCCTTTTTTTATATTTTATTTCTTTGGAATTTGTACTGATATACACCATGTGTTATCTAGCAGTTTTTGCACTTTGGCACTTTAGGGGTATTTAGATGAATATTTATGGGAAAGACGGGAATAAAACCCTTGCAGCACTTTATAAGTTGATGTGGAGCATTGTTCCCTATTCGCCGATAATATCTGTTTCCATTTAATTTATTCCTTTCAACTTTTTCGGCGAGCATGCATGCTTTTACTGTATCACCATATTTATTCATGGGCTTATGCTACCTTATTATCTTGTATTGGGGGTGGTCTTGGCCACGTCCTTAGCGCAAGCGCATATCATACTTGAACTAGGTTGCAGTCTCTCCGTAGCTCGCCGCATCTGACTAGGAGGCGAGGTCATGTGACCTGGCGCTATTCGCGCATGCGCTGCGACACTGTGTACACGCCGGCCACAACCACACACGAGTGGACTGGAGGTAGGACTAAATTTATCTACTCAGCTTTCCTATTTGTCTGGACACTGATTGGGCTGGGGAGCTTTGCCTTCATATAGACAGGACTGTGTACTCTTAGATCACTTACCCCTGAGGAAGTCACCCCGAGGTGACGATACGCGTGGGGTTCTCCGCCTCCCCGGCTCTCTGTCCATGCACCTTATTTAGTCCACTTGGCTCTCTGAGGATAATCCTAAAGAGTATTGTATTAGTAGGGCAGCTCAATAGCACTTGGAAGTTCTCATTATTTTGTTGATTCTTACTCTGCCTTACTCTGCCTTACTCTACTTTTGTGATATTTGTAATTTGGGTATTATCTGTGGGCGGATTGAGCCAGGGAGTGCTGGGTCACGCTATGACCCATGGGAGTTGGACACACGAAAGTGTGTGCCTTTTAAGTGTTTTTATTCTTATTTTTTGTCTTGTCTTTGTTATGATGTAATAAAATATACTTTATACTCTGAGTCCAATGTATGCATCCATTCTTTCCTCTGGTTTATTACATGTAATTAGGATTCCTTTATGTGTTTAGGGGTTGTCCAATTGTTTGTCAAATTTTGAGATGGGGCTGGTGAGGGATTTTTAAGAAAATAAACCTGTACTCACCTCCTCCGTCGCTCCCAGCATACCGAGTTGCTGTATCACCAAGCATTGCCTCTGTTTGTTTGCAGGGGCACAGAAGCTACGCTGAGGTCAGCTTCCATCCAACCAAGGCGACCGGCTATGCCCATCCATCCCCATATCTCAGCTTCTGATACAGTGCTGGGAGCAGGGTTAGGTGGGCGTGGATGGCCACTTCAGCTGGCTGGAGGCTGACCTCAGCACTGCTTCTGTGCGCCTTTAAACAAACAGGGATCATAGTCCATTGAGACAGCGGCACAGGATTCCCGGAGCGACGGAGGAAGTGAGTGCAGGTTTGTTTTTCTTTAAATCCCTCACCAGCCCCTCCCCAGAACTTTACAAACAAACGGACAACCCCTCTAAACAAGACATTAGACAATTGTCAAATTTAAAATTAATTTTGATATATTCTATAATATTATTATAACCAAGAAAAGAAATTGCTAGGAAAACCATAAAGCAAATAAAGTCCCTATATACAGAAATGGAATACCTAACTATATACTTAAATCTACAAATAATTTATGCCAAACAAGCAATTAAATATCAATTCACATCTTTCTTTAAACTCATAATAGTAAACAAAAATTCATAAAATAATTGAGAAAAAGGTGAATTAATTAAAATACAATACAAATATAGGGAAACCATACAGGAGACAATTCATATGTAATATGGTAAAAAAGTATACAATTTAAATAAAATAAAATTAAAAAAAATTTAATGTTTAAAAATTAAAATAATTTGTTTAAATATATGAATTAAAGTGCAATAATATCAAATGTAGTCAAAAATAACTTATGCATCCATAGAGTATATATCAAAGTCAGATATTACATGAAAAGAGTATATAGTTAAATAGAGTACGATCCAGTACACCAGGTGTCCGCCTACTGTCCCAAACCCAACCTGCGTTTCAGCAAACATAATGCCTTGCCGAAATGAATTGTCCCCTGTGTGGTTTCCCTATATTTGTACAGGTGGTCCTCTACTTAAGAACACCCAAATTACAGACGACCCCTAGTTACAAATGGACCGCTGGATGTTGGTAATTTACTGTACCTTAACCTTAGGCTACAATAAACAGCTATAACAGTTATCAAAGGTATCTGTAATTAAGCTTTATTGTTAATCCTGGTTCTTATGACAATCCAACATTTTTAAAATCCAATTGTCACCATTTTGGCTGGGGTTACAATTATAAAATATACAGTTCTGACTTGCATACAAATTCAACTTAAGAACAAACCTACAGAAGCTATCTTGTACCTAACCCGTAACTGCCTGTATTGTATTTTAATGAACTCCCCTTTTTCTCACTTCTTTTTATGAATTTTTGTTTTTATTATGAATTTAATAAAGATGTGAATTGATATTTATTTGCTTGTTTGACATAAATTATTTGTAGGTTTAAAAACATTATTTAAATTTAATAATATTGTGATCAAGATACAATTTCTTTGTGATTCATGCTGTCGACAAACAGTGATGATCATTGAGGCAAGCTCTAGAGAACAGGATTAGGCAGTGACAGTCAATTAGTACATGAAAGGAAAGCTGACAGTTTGTTTTCTATACTTCATGTATGGGATAAAAGCGGGTAGTTTGATGTCCTGTAATCTCTGTTGCTTCAGCAATGACCAGGGGAGCATGATATTGTGCCGTTTCTCGGAAGTTGAAAGCACCCCGCACTGGCTGCTACTAAAATGAATGCATTAGGTGAAACAATGAGGCTGCGTAACTTGTACACACTGGCCTTTTAAATGCATTTCAAAACTGAAATGACTCTCAGGGACTTAGTCTATTCAACTCAAAAATTGTTGGTAATCTCTATGAAAAGCTAAATAAACCTTTTACTGTCAGGTCACATTATTTCCACAAAAAGTATTCTGTTTATGATTAATTAAAATGTTGTCTTTCATGTGCAGAGTCAAGGTTTAATGGGTAGTCATTTAATTGCTTGTTGAGTAGAATCTATTTTGACTTCAATCAAAAATAATACAATTATTTCTTATTAAGAATATGGCCCCAATTAAATTGTAATGTGCCATGTAGCTTACACCCAATAATGGTACAGTATAATAGGTAGAGATTAGTTGGCATTAGGTGGCACATTCAATCAGCCTGCCAATCTTTGTATACTATTATGTGATATACACTAGCTTGGCTAGTAAAAAGATATTCCCTGGTTAGTCTGTAATGCCAAGTAAATAATATGAATGCCACATTCTCAATGCAAAGGTTTGTGTACCTTTTCTGCTAGGCATCTTTTGTGAGATTTTTTTTAGCTTCCATCAAGCCAATGAAATATCTGATGAAGTTCTATAATTGAATTATAAAGAATCAATTCTAAGTAGTCAAATTGTAGAATAAATGTAAATTAGTGTGTTTGTTGCCAGCGTTTTTGGCAATGGATAAATTGAAAGTCATAATTTTGAATTGTTGTGAAATTGTGTTTGTAAATGTTCTATCACACATGACAATTAGGATAAAAAGTTTACACTTTCTCCAGAACTTTTTACAGAATTTTATCTTGTAGGAATAACATTTGGATTATTAAAACTTTTAGTTTACCTCTTATTATACTTAACATCTATCCAGCTACAATGTCCCCTCTTCTGCTTCATGTGCTTAACGCAGGATCACAATACATTTTCCATTACATTGATATCAGACAGGATGCCGGTTATGGCACATCATGCTTTCTTCATCTCCCCAACAGCAGCTACAGATCATCAATCACAAGTCTAGTTCAGAGTCCACTGTCGAAGGCTTTCTGGAATTTATAGTCATATATAGCCGCCATACCTAGAAAAAAAGAGTGAACAATGACAGAGATAGTGTATGATTATACAAACTTAGGCTTGTGGATCAAACTGGTATATAAAACACCAGTCTTTCTTTTATTTTAATTCCTGTATGGATGTTGTTGGGATGGGCACTCGGAGATGTCCTGGCAGCATGTAAAAGACTCTAGGACCTTGAGTGATGTTACAAGAATGTGACTGCTCACATGCTTAGGTCATCCAATTACAAACATGCCGGATGACAGTCTTTTCAAACTTCCCCAGGAATGGTATGTAGCAGAGCCTTTTATGTTTGAAAGTTTGAATGTAGTAGAATTGTGTATGTATGAAAGTTTGAATGCACAAATAAAGCCAGAGCTCAGGCTCCCCATCAATTCTGATGAATGGCTATAAGATCCTGCACACACAGCAGGGTATATATACAGTGAAATCTCTTTCAGCAGATCTCTTCATACAGGAAAGGGATGGTCTGCAGATACGGGCAGCTTCCATAGAGCATAATGGCAAAGAAAAATTGATTGAATTAAAACCCAGTCTTTTAGAGAGGGGTACACTCAGAGAGGTTGTCTTCTGGAGAGTTTTCACTGTATATATATTCTGATGTTACCATTTGTCTTTTTATTCCTATGTAGGTGTTTTAAGTTTTAATATATATATTTTTCTTTGTGGAGAAGTAGATTACTGTATGATGCCGTGAGATCCAGTGCTCTGTGCTGTCAGCTCTGTGTCTTTCCTGCCTTGCTCTGTATTAGAGCTCTACAAGCAGTAGCACTGATTCTGTGTTCCAGTGCCTGGCCTACTATGAGCTAAAGTCACAACCATGAAGTCCCACCCACTAAAGGAAAACTTAGGAGGATTTTACAGGTAGCCTTATATATCTATTAGCCCTAAATCTCAGGACAGGAAGAAGGCAGACAAAGGATATAGGTATTGTTGAAATTGTTGTCAAAGGCTCTCTCCAGCTGTGCTTAAACTATTTTTGTCACGTAACTTTACAGTTACTCTTTAAATATGAATGTCCGGTGGTTAATACCTTTTTAATTTACTGTCAACAAATTAGGCAGGTTTAGTTTGGGGGCATTGAACTGTAGGTATGATCCTTTAATTATTTATTTCTGACATAAAATAAGTTATATTGACAAAAATATATTTTTTAAAATACACATTTAAAAAACTTCACAAAGCAGAATCTATCCTTACTTTTAGCTTTTTTTTTTTTACTTCCTTTAACTTTACATAATCTCTTGAGAAAACACTTCACTGAAAAAAATAACTTTTGGAGTCCACAACATGGGCCATTTTTTCAAAGTTAAAGAGTAACTGAAGCTTTTAAGCTCGATTTTTATTTCAGACATGGTAGGCATCTTGTAATTTTCTTCATTAAATGGGTTGTCTGGAGTTAAAAAAAATTGATATATAGCTTGTGCTTGCAGATGGGTGGAATGTCTTGCAGATGGGTGGAAGACTTTAGGAACCTTTTAACAACCAGATAGAACATGTGCGCAATGCAGGGCGCATGGACCATCCCTTCTCGGTGCTGCACGGACACCATTGTTTGTCACCATCGTTCCGATTTTCAGTTGTCACGGAGACAGCCACCCATTGATTTCTTCTTGCATGACTCACAGAGCAGTTCCTCCCCTGTGTGACTTTGTTCGCCCAGGCAAACCAGGTGTAGAACTGCGTACTGCAGCACTTAGACTTGTGGAGGCTGAGATGGTGGAGGAGGAGGCGGACATTGGCACAGGAGCAGCAGTTTGACAACATGGGGGAGAAAGCGTCATCTCATATTCAAGTTGTTGGTATGGCTGGGCGGGAAGCACATCCACCCATTGGGCCTTTAAAGGACATGTACTGGCCCTGACCGTAGTTACAGCTCCACACATCCCCACTGCTGGGCACCTTGGAAGAAACCGATAAGCTCAAGGACTGGCCCACCTTCTGTTCTATATATTTATGAAGGGCTGGTACCGCCTTTTTGGAAAAAAAATTTTGGCTTGGAACTCTCTACCTGGGTTCTGCACAACATGACTTGGAAAGGGAGGGACTGCAGTACCAACAACTTGGACAGGAGAACGGTCAGCTTCTGTACCTTAGGATGGCTGGATGCATACAGTTGTCTCTTTGTAATTGCCTCGTTCAAATACTGCTGGCACCATGCGTAGCGCAGAGCAGGAGCATCTTGACCGGGAGATGATGTCAAAGACAATCAGCTCCCTACAGCATTAGCTGTAGCTTTGACTGGCTGAAATGGCATGTGTGCCACTAGGTGCTGCTGCTGTTGCTGCGGCGGCAGGATGGATGGACCAACTCATATGAGACACATTCTCCAAGGCCATTGGATGGTAACACTGCATGTGTGGACGCAGGGCCGTAATGCCAATGTTAGTTCCCAGGCCATGCCTCACTTTCTGCTCACAGATTCTACATTTACACATGCTCGGCTCCTCTGGTGTCTTAACAAAAAACTGCCACACCGCAGAGTTGGTGATTTTACTGCCAACACTCTGCACTGAGTGACTACTAACGCCGCTGCCTCGCTAAGCCCCTGTGCCACTGCTTACTTGGACCTGCAAAGCGGGTTTTGTACTCTGCAGCCAATTGGCTCCTGTCTTCGCATGGCTGCCACTCTGCTGACTCACGGCCACAGTAGAGACTTGCTGCCTGCTTCACTTCCTGATGCGCAAGCTGACACCCTCTTCTCCCTACGATGATCATAAAGCCCTTGTTTCACCCGTCTCCCAAGTGCGATCGCCTAAAACATCATTGATTTGTGTTTCCCTGTCACTGTTATTTTCCTCAATGTATGCACAGCCTGACTACTTGCAATTCCAACATAACCTCCTGTGCCACTCTCCACTTCCCCACCTCTTCACTGCCAAGCAGCTGCTGACTGTCCTCACAGCGTTTGTCCACACTGTATAGTGGCGCTGAGCCCAAACCACCTAGTAGATCTCTGGCTGAGGGAAATAAACATGACAGAGGCTGGTTAAGGACAGGTGAGGGCTGCTGACCTTCTCCTCAGCCATGCTAACTAAGGATTGCATCTAATGAACCCACGGACTCTTGGCTGGGGTTGTCAGATGTCATTTGGGAGGAAGTGGGTTGTTTATCAACACACTGCCACTAGATGACACCGGCAGTTCTGGCCTCACAGAGTCACCCCTGCTGCAATGTCCCCTTACTGTGCTGTGCCTGCTCCACCTGCCACCTCTCTGTCTGACTTATTGGTTAATTAACTATGTTGATTTGACATGGATTTCTTGATATCAACTTTATCAACAAAAAAGAATTGAAATTTGGGGAATCCGGAATCCCAAAACCTGACACCCAGGACTTTGAGAAAAAAAATCACTCCATCAACTATGTGGATTTGACACAGATTTCTTGATATCAACTTTAGCGACAAAAAAGTATTGAAATTTAGGGAATACAGAACCCCCAAAACTGACTCTGGACTTTGAGAAAAAAATCACTCCACCAACTATGTGGATTTGACACAGACTTTTTGATATCAACTTTAGCAACAAAAAAGAAATGAAATTTGGGGAATACAAAACCCCAAAAACTGACACCCTGGACTTTGAGCAAAAATCACTCCATCAACTATGTTGATTTGACACTGATTTCTTGATATCAACTTTAGCAACAAAAAAGGATTGAAATTTGGGGTATACAGTTCCCCCAAAACGGACACCCTGGACTTTGAGCAAAATGTGTTTTGTACAACAGAAAAGCATATTAACAAAAAACTAATTAATGAAATTGGCCTAAAACCAGACAAACTGAATCAAAGAATTTTGAGATCACTGAAAACAAAAGATTTCTGTAACTCTCAATAAGACAGCTCCAACTGTCTCACATGTGAAGATTGTTTTCTGTCGACAGCATATTTCAACTTCTATAGATGTTTAATATGATTTAGATTATGGCTTATAGAAGGTCACTTATCGGACATCTACCACCAAGATCAAGAATTCTAAACCAAGCCCACTAACATGCTGGGGCATGCCCCCTCTGGCAGGATCTGTTCTTTTCACTTTTTATTTCCTGTTTTTTTTTTTTTTAAGGGGTTTTAGAATTATGCAAATGATCCTGAGGAGCTCTGGGTTCCATAGATATTTATGGAGCCTGGAGCCTTTTCAAATGCATTTGCATAATTTTTAAAGCCTTTTTTCTTAAAAACGAGGGCATAAAGAAAAAAGGAAAAAAGAAGAGCAGATCCTGCCAGAGGGGGCACACACTAGCATGATAGCGGGCTTGGTTTACAATCCTTGATCTTGGTGGTAGATGTCCTTTAATAATAATCCAATTTATTGCTCTCTACTATTATTGAGTGTTTTTTCTGTGTGTTTTGGCTTGATATGCTATTGGATAACCCATGACTTGTGACTGAGATCAAATTTTCTGACATAATTTCACTTATTGACTAGAAGAGGGCTAAAATACCAATAGATAGTTTCAGTTTTTTAACATTTTTCTGGTTGCACCAGAAAAAATACAATGTCTGGTTTCCAAAAGTTGATTTTCATTAAGTGAGATATTCTAGGAATAAGCATTATTCATATTCATCTAAATATGCAATCGTCAAGATTTGAACCAGCATCATTTGGCCTTTCTATCCCTTAAGCTACCACTGTGCTATGTAACCTGATTGTTTAATGCCTGTCTTCTTTTTGCTGGTCTTCCTATATTACCTCCTGCTGTTTTTAGGTTTCAGCTGTGCTAATTTGTATTATCCTATCACAAGTGGCTAGGCTCCATTTATTGTTGGTTTTGTCATTCAGTCGGTGACATGTATCATAGTTTTGTCTCTCTGTGGTGAATTTTAGAGACATTTGGCGGCTCTTTTTTGCACCTTATATATGATCATGTCTTTTTACTTGTGATACATGTTCAGTTTTTCCTATTCTAGCAGGCGCACATTTTGGCTTCTTTTTGAGACTTTTTATTGCAAAGGTCTCAAATCCACAGGGTCACAAACCATGGGGGATATTTATCATACGCTGGCGCTCGTGCGCCAGTGTATGATAGCCCCGCCACTGCAAATTCGCAGCCTGATACAACAAGAGGCTTCCGCCTCTTGATGTATCGGGGCTGCCAGCAGCGCAGCGTTTATCCTATGGCAGGCAGGGCCTGGCTTAGAAAAAAACGCAGCCGGTGACTTTTCACGTATGAAATGTCGCCGGCAGAATACCCCTTTAATAAAAAAAAACATACATGTGTGACCTGAGGTCTAGTTCAGAGGATTAAGATCCTACAGTATAAACTATTTCTAATAAGTTTATTTTTTAAGTATTATTTTCATATAAAGATGGAATTTAACATTATCATAAATTTGTAACTAAGGCATAAAGTTGCTTGCTGAATGTATCTGACAGTGCAAATGTTTAAAGAGTTGAGAGAAAAACTGTGCCAATAGTCTGAGACTTCATAAGCATTTTATCAGAAAATCAGAGAGTGCATATCACTGTCACTTACAGTAGTGGCTTGTATTATACTGTATATTTTCTCTAATGTAAATTTAGACTGCTCTGACAAAAAGAACACATACTTGTACTTCTGGTATTTTTACTGTTATAAGATTTAGTAAACACTTTATAATGTAGAATAACCTAATTAATATTATTTAATATGATCTAATTTTTCAGCAAACCAAGCAATTGTTCTAGTGGAGATCAACAGGATATTTTTTCCATACACACAGTCTCTGCAAGGAACCTAGATGATAGACATTGAGCTCAGTTTTAACAAAAGAAAACTATTGAAGCCTTCGGTACAGAAATAAAGGGTCTAGTTGCTAAGCAACAGAAAAGCTGAATAGTATAAGGAATGTAAAAGCTAAATACACTATCAAATAAAATGCTAACACATTGTTGTATGTCAACAATTTTGCATAGCAAAGTTACCTATGTATAAGACAAAATGCAATAAGAAGTGTGACATAATTTAATATTAATTTCATAAAGACAAATTAATCACATATAATTAATTAGTAAATAGTACAAATGGAAATATATACTTTCGGTGACTATATCACACACTTAATATACTGTATACCAACCATAAAAATTTTGCAAACATACAGTAAATATATAACATCAATGAGTATACCACTCATATATAGTAACTGCAATGAATATGCCGCACATATTCATGTATAACAGCAATGAATTTGCCATTAATTAAAAATTCCTAAAATGAATGTACAGATGTACAACTGGTTAACATAGCTGGCTTAATCTGTAGAGTTAAGTAATACAGGGGACAGACATTATTTGTGTTATTAGTAATTAGAAATAAGTTAACCCACTATCATTCATGTTAACCAGTAGTACATATGTAACAAACATGTAGATATCTGCAGTGACTGTGCTATGTACAGAAGCATATCCCAGCAATGAATGTACTGCACACATACACCAGCAGCCAGTGCACCAAATACTAATTCACACTAATTAAGTTTTACATAGCATCTACTGGTCAGTAAACCATCTAACAAGGTCACAAATAAAGCCTTTATGACCAACCAATTCACAATAATACTGATATCTGTGGATACCAGCCCTGACATTTACAATAGATGAATACGCTCTTTGAGTTGCCGGGTATTGGATTGTACCTTGTTATAACACTGGGGGTAGTAGCTACTGGTTTAATGGTATGGAGGTTCCAGTCTAGAATTCATGAAAGTAGATAAGCATTTTGTAGACACAAAATAAAGTATAAAGTTTTCTTCTTAATAATCAAATCCAGTATGCAAACATCCCATGTCAACAAAACAAGAGGAATAGGTAATAATTAGAGATGAGCGAGCATACTCGTTAGAGCATTAGCATACTCGAAACTGCTCGTTGCTCGGACGAATATTTTGCCAGCTCGAGAAAATGGCATCTCCCGCCTGTTTGATTTTTGGTGGCCAGAAACAGAGCCAATCACAAGCCTGGAGACTCTGCAGTACACCCAGCATCACGTGGTACATTTACATGTCGATAGCAGTGGTTGGCTGGCCTGATCAGGTGACCCTGCAATATACTAGCCACTGCCCGCGGTGCTTGGATCATTCTCTGCCTGGATGCCGTTAGGGATAGAGCTGCTGCTGGTCAGGGAAAGCGTTAGGGTGTTCTATTAGATTAGTGTTAGGCAGGAGTTATTCTACAAGAACCCAACAGCCCTTGTTAGGGCTACAATAGCATTATTTTATTATTTTTTTTATTTACTTGTGGCTGGGCTTGCTGGCACTAGTAGTGCAGCTACTACCATATTGTGACGAATTTGCAGGGAGACTTGCAAACGTTATTTTTGGCACACATATGCATTTCAAACAACTAAGTGGGACAATTTATTGGGGGTTTGATTGAATTAGGCACAGTCTACCGATTTTTTTTTTTCCAAAATCCTTTTGTGTGCTGTCAGTGGTGCAGATGCAATTTCATCTAGCTTAGTCTGCCTGCTACTGTTTATCAAGCTAGTCTGTTTCGTTCATAAAGAAATAAAAAAAATAAAAAAAAAGTTATAAAAAGCAAAAAAAAAAAAAAAAAAATTCTCTTTTTTTTTTTTTGGGGGAGGGGGGTGGAAAATCTCCGGTATAGCAATCAAATTTTGTCTACTGTAGTTGAACGGTTGTGCCTGCTACTGTTTAGCAAGCTATTCTCCAGAAATCCCAATCCACATTCTCTCTGCCGGCGAAGCGCACTGTACGTCACGTGTGGCGTAATCTAATGCGTTTTTTTGTTCACATTAGTACCAGGACATTCAGCAATCCGCATTTCAGTTTGCTTTCTGAATTCTTCTGCGTGTTTCGTTGATAAAGAAATAACCCCCCCCAAAAAAAAAAAAGTTATAAAAACGAAAAAACAAAAAAAAAAGAAAAATTTTCTCTTTTAATTTTTTTGTGGGGGTGGGAAATCTCCGTTATAGCAATCAAATT
The DNA here is from genome assembly GCA_019512145.1 of Engystomops pustulosus. Classification (NCBI taxonomy): domain Eukaryota; kingdom Metazoa; phylum Chordata; class Amphibia; order Anura; family Leptodactylidae; genus Engystomops; species Engystomops pustulosus. The sequence continues at coordinate 66,737,519 of CM033642.1, forward strand.
TTGTCTACTGTAGTTGAGCGTTTGTGCCTGCTACTGTTTAGCAAGCTAGTCTCCAGAAATCCCAATCCACATTCTCTCTGCCAGTGAAGCGTACTGTACGTCATGTGTGGCATAATCTAATACGTTTTTTGTTCACATTAGTACCTGTACATTCAGCAATCCGCATTTCAGTTTGCTTTCTGATTTCTTCTGCGTGTTTCGTTCATAGCGAAATTTTGTAAAAAAATGTTCTCTTTTCATGTTTTTGGGGGTGGGAAATCTCCGTTATAGCAATCAAATTGTATAGCCTCCACACTTCGTCCACATAGCTGCCTCCATACATCGTCCCCTTAGCAAACGAGCTGTGTCAGGCAGATTTTTCGGGTGTTTCACCAGATACGTAATGGAACACAGCCCATCTGTCGCCGCCATGCTGGACACCTGAATTTTCAATCATAGCGCCGCAATATGGATGCCCCATACCGCCAATCTTAATCATGGAACCATTTCCTAAAAAAAAAAAAAAATAAGGCCCAAAATGATATTCCATTAAAACAAGAGGAATAGGTAATAATTAGAGATGAGCGAGCATACTCGTCCGAGCTTGATGCTCGTTCGAGCATTAGCATACTCGAAACTGCTCGTTGCTTGGACGAATATTTTGCCAGCTCGAGAAAATGGCATCTCCCGCCGGTTTGATTTTTGGCGGGCAGAAACAGAGCCAATCACAAGCCTGGAGACTCTGCAGTACACCCAGCATCACATGGTACATTTACATGTCGATAGCAGTGGTTGGCTGGCCTGATCAGGTGACCCTGCAATATACTAGCCACTGCCCGCGGTGCTTGGATCATTCTCTGCCTGGATGCCGTTAGGGATAGAGCTGCTGCTGGAAGATAGAGATGTGAATAGAAAGGGGCACTGTCCAATTCCTCCCAGAGCAATCGCTGGTTTAGAGATGACTTAATAAGAGACCAAAACAGGTGGTGCTCAGCATACAAGAGCATAGACTTTAGCAAAAATAGAAAAAACAGAAAACAGCGGCACTCACCCGGAAAATGTTGTCTTCTTTATTTCATACAAGTTAAAAGTACATTCGGCTAATGTGCCAACATGGGGTAGAGAGGGGAGCAGGGGTACAGACAAAGGCGACAGCCGTTTCGCGCCGTCTGGCGCTTTCTCTAGCCTCCGGAGAAACGGCGTCCTCACCTGGCTATAAATTGAGCCGGCGGGGGCGTCACTGCTCCGGTAGCCCAGCAACCATAGACGCTATGTTTCGTAGCGGAAATGACGTATTCATATAATTCGTCGTCAAAAATGAAACATACAAAGGTGATTATTTACACACGTGCAAGTCTAAAAACAATTAAAAACGGAAAGACTACTCCTTATAGCTCACATCGGACGCTAGCTTATTTATGTGCAGCAAAAGTACAGAGAACATTTTAGCGAGGCCAAACTGCTAGCTTCGTTAACCCTTCTTTAGACGGTTTGAAACAGAAGAAAGAAAACCATCTATTCAGAATGCTAGCCACTGCATATCCTTCGAACTCTAGAGAAAAACCCCCATATCGTTCTTATCATTAAGCCCTAACGGGCCCATCGCGTTGGTCTTAATGATCCAACGCGCTTCTTTTCTTAGTAGCATTCTGTGGCGATCACCGCCGTTAGGAGGGATTGGGACATGTGCTGAGATCTTTCACACAGCCCAATTTTGAGCAAAGAAAGCAGACTCTTGTCTTCCCGGACAACTTCTTCCAAGTAAATTTTAGCCAAGGCAATCATATAATATTGTTCCAGTAAATATGGGTATATCCACCACTAATGTGTCTCTCGTTATGGGCCATAATTTATTGATCATCTCAGCTAGCTCAACTGCTAATACTGCAGCACAAAGTTCTAGTCTCGGTATAGTGTGCTCAGGGAGTGGTGCAAGTTTTGCTTTGCCCATGACGAATCCTATATGACATTGTCCTTTAATGTCTACTGTTTTAAGATAGGCCACAGCAGCAATGGCTTTGATAGAAGCATCAGAAAACACATAAAGTCTTTGTAGCTGAACCTCTGTAGATGGCACAGGGGCATATGAGTGTGCAACATGTAGATGAGAGAGATTTGTTAGAGAATCCTTCCACTCTACCCACAGCGCTTTCTTTTCATTGGGAAGTTGTTCATCCCAGTCAGAGGCGTCATGAGTCAAATCTCTAAGTATTGCTTTACCTTGGATGGTAACAGGAGCTGCAAACCCTAAAGGATCATACAAGCTGTTGATAGCAGATAGTACTCCTCTCCGAGTAAAGGGTTTCTCTTCCTCGCTGACTTAGAAAGTAAAGGTGTCAGACTTTAAGTCCCAGAGCAGTCCAAGACTACGTTGCATTGGAAAAGTGTCAGTACTTAAGTCCTTTAAAGGGGTATTCTCATCTGGGCATTCACATTTAATTAAATTCATCTGCCATATGTAAACATTTCTTCAATTGGATGTTATTAAAAAAAATGTTCCTGTGTGAAGATAATTTCTCATAAATGTAGTCATGTTGTCCCTTAGAAACGAGATAGCTTCCCCGGATACGACCACGTCACACTCTGGCAGCGGTGGCCAGATATGCGCTAATGATCCCTCCCTTACCACCAGAATTCAGCGATCATTACCACAGGGCGGCTGTAGGACATGCAATAACTCCCAGACATTTAATATTCAGAAACTTTTTGTTTCTTTGTGCAATCCCTCCAGCAGACGTGGCCGTAACCAAGGACACAGTCTTGTTTCTAAGGGACCATATCACTACATTTATGAGAAATTATCTTCACACAGGAACATTTTTTTTAATAACATTAATTGAAGAAATGTTTACATATGGCAGATTAATGAAACTGAAAGTGAATGCCCAGATGAGAATACCCCTTTAAATCATTGCTGTAATCATGAGAGGGAAATGCTTCCATCAATTTTTTGCTGTTGGAGGCAATTTTATGGAGTCTCAGGTTTGAATTAGCAAGCATTTCTTGAGCTCTCTTAAGAAGACTGATTGCAGACTCATTTGTAGGTAGCGATTTTAAACAGTCATCCACATAAAAGTCCTTTTTGACAAACTGTGTAACATCTGAACCATATTCTTTCTCACCCTCCCTGGCTGAATGTTTAAGTCCATATATAGCCACTGATGGGGAAGGGCTGTTACCAAAGATGTGCACACGCATGCGATACTCGATGGGTTCTTCCAAGGGGTTGTTGTCCTTGAACCAAAAGAACCTAAGGAAATTTCGGTGTTCCTCTTTAACAAGAAATCAGTGGAACATTTGTTGGATGTCAGCCATAAATGCAACAGAGTCTCTGCGAAATCTGAGAAGCACTCCAAGGAGTCGGTTGTTGAGGTCTGGACCTGGCAATAGGACATCATTTAAGGAAACACCCTCAAATTTGGCACTAGAGTCGAATACTACTCTTATCTGTCCTGGTTTCTTTGGGTGGTAAACTCCAAATATAGGTAGATACCAGCATTCCTCTGAATCCTTTAAGGTTGGAGCGATCTCTGCATGGGAGTTCTCAAATACTCTTTCCATAAATGTAAAGAAGTGGTCTTTCATATCAGGCTTTTTCTGAAGATTCCGTCTAAGGGAAGCAAAGCGTTTATAAACTTGTTCTCGATTGTTAGGCAAACACTGCCTTTTGGGTCTGAAGGGAAGAGGTGCTATCCAGCTATTTGATTCGTCTTTAACTATTCCTTGCTCCATTATTTCTAAGAACAGTCTATCCTCAAAGGACATTGTCAGTTGATTGTCTTCCTTTGTTCTCTGGAAGACTGTGCATCCTAAGTGGTCATGGTCACTAGTACAAGTATGGTTGTCACAAAGGTTGCTAGTGATATGACAAGGTAGAGGAATGCTGTGTGGAAGCTCTTTTATGAAGATGTTACTGTAACATGGTTGAAAGAGAGAAGGGCGTCCATTCTCTAATGTGCTGGTAAGCATGTTGTTCACCGAAGTGGGTCTGTGCACACCACCTATACAAACATCACCTACAATCACCCACCCTAGGTCAAGTTTCTGGGCAAATGGAGCATTGTGAGGACCATTAATTTGATGTCTAGGCTTGTGAACTTGCAAGATATCTCTTCCAAGGAGCAGAATTATCTGAGCTTGAGGATCTAACTTTGGTATGAGATGAGCTATATGCTTCAAATGGGGTTGGTGTTTTGCAACATCTGGTGTAGGGATTTCAGACCTGTTATCAGGGATCTGGTTACACTCGATTATGGTTGGTAAAGTCAGGCAGGTGCGACCATCTATAGACTCTATTGTGTACCCAGTAGCTCTTCTCCCCGCCGTCTCAACAGTGCCTGCACAAGTCTTTAGGGAGTAGGGAGAGCTGCGTCCCTTAATGTTGAAAATCTCAAAGAAAGTAGATCTAGCTAGAGATTTATTACTTTATACATCAAGAATGGCATATACTTTGAAGGCTTTGTCTTTGCAGCCCGTTGGGTAAACTCTGACAAGACAGATTTTTGAGCAAGACCTGCCACCTACAAGTCCTTTGCAGACCTCAGTGCATTGAGAAGTAACGTCTGGTGTCTCTGTTTCAGTATTTCCCTCCTCTCCACCTTGTTCCTGGCCACTTTCTATATGAGACGAGGCCCACGGTGGTGGCCCAGGGTGTAAAGCTGAGTTGTAATCTGTGCTGTCACATTCTGTACATTTAACACTGACCTTACAGTCCTTTGCGAAGTGTGATGTTGCTAAGCAGCACTTGTAGCAGATTTTGTTCTCCCTTAGGAAAGCTTTGCGGTCCTCCATGGACTTCTCTCTGAAGCCTCTGCATTTCATTAGGGAATGTGGCTTCTTGTGCAGGGGACACTGCTTACTTGGATCCGTGGATCTTCCATCCTGATGAGAGGAGCTTGTAGGCCTGTAAGAATTACTTTTAGAACAAACATTAGTTTTGTGAACTGCTACCGGAGTTTTATGTTGTTTAAGACCAGATGGAGTGGCACAGGATAGAGTAAAATCAAAACTGGGATCATTTCTGATTTTTGCTTGCTGAGTGATAAATTCCACAAATACACTGAAGGGTGGAAACTGTACATCATGGGTTTCCTTGTACTTGAAACCATGATTGACCCACTTCTCTTGTAGGTTGTGAGGAGGTTTTTGCACTATAGGGTTGACAACTCTGGCTGTGTCAAGAAATGCAAGTCCCATTAAATCTCCTTCTGCTTTGGCAACCTGTAGTTCAGTTAACAGATCACTTAGTTCCCTAAGTTTTTGATAGCCCTTACTAGCTATTCTAGGGAAGTCATCAATTCTTTTGAATAATGAATTTTCTATAACCTCTGCTGAGCCATAACACTCATCGAGTCTATCCCGGATCATCTTTAAGCCTGTTTCTGGATAGTTTATGTTAATGGCTCTGATCCTCTTGGCATGCTCAGCAGATTCATCTCCAAGCCATTTCACCAGTAGGTCTAGCTCTTCCCTAGAAGACAGATCTAAGTCTCTTATAAGACTCTGGAATGAGGATCGCCAAGCCCTATAGTTCTCGGGGCGATCATTGAACTTTACAAGTCCTTTGGTGACAAGCTCACGTCGAGCAAAGAACTTAGCAAAGTCTATTGTGGCTTGGTTTGTGCTGAGACAGGTTGGCAAATGGTTGCCTTGGTGAGAGTGTGGTGTGTAGCCATACCTGTCAGAAGTCTCTTCTTTAGGTTTCACAGTGCCACACTGTCTCGGAGTGTAGTAACTTCCTGGATGCTGGGATGAAGCTTGGGTTCTCTGGTAGGCAGGGAAGTTGACTTGAGCTGTGTCATTCTCTTGCTTGCAGAAATGTGGTCTGAGGTGAGCTTCTTGACGTAAAATATGATGCCTTGGACTTGACTCTCAGTTGGTAACCTTTGTTTCATGTGTAGTCTGAGGATTACACGCAGGATGTTAAAGGACATATTCTGAAGTGCGTTCTAGTGTATCCTGGGGTTCTTGTTTCAGATCAGGCATGCTACTGTGTCTGCTGGGCTCGCTGTGAGAGAACGCGGCTGCCTCTAAGATTTCTGCTTCCGCCATGGCAGCTGCTGCTTCCCTCTCAATTGTCAGCTTCTCAAGTGTTGCTTCCAGGCGTGCTCTTTCTAAGTCTAGAGAAGCCTGTTCTTGTGCCTTCTCTGCTTCTAAGGAAGCCTGTTGTCGTGCCCTCTCTGCTTCTAAGGAGGCTTGTTGTCATTTCAACTGCATCTCTTGTTCAGCAAAGGTAGCCCGTGTCCTCACTGCTTCCGCTTTTGCGCGGGCGATGGCGGCTGCATTGCTAGTGGTAGATGCTTTTGAGGAACTGGCCCGTGATCTTGTCTTGATAGAAGACGCTTGGCTTTGTGACATGCTTTAACCGTTTAGAGATTGCTGTGTTGCCTGTTTGCAGGTGACTGTGTAGACAGTAGCAGACCTCTGTGTAGTCTAAATCTTTCCCGCTTGTTTCCAGCAGCCGTTTCACTGTCCTGCCCCCACTTCACGTACCCCCGGGGTCTATGCGGAGCTCGACAGGCAGTTAAACGCCTTCCTACAGCGAGACTGGTTCAAACAAATGAGACTGGTTCAAAGTCCGTAGCTTTATTAAACTGATGTAGGATTAGGGTGAAACTGAAGAAAAACAGGAATGTACAATCTATTAGAATAGTACAATAATATAACAGGAGCATGTTACATAGATTACATTAGCATATAACAGGAAACCAGCTGATGCATATACAGTTTGGGACCAAACATGGCCGACCATGAGGTTGGGCCCATCTGTGCAATTACAGTGCAATTACAGATCTATACATCACACTTCATATAAGAGACTTTATACAGAGTGGTCCTATAACTGCTAGTAGCTATAGATTCTTATAGACAGTCTCCTTACCGGCTATACTACAACAAGGGTTAAGATGGTTGAATATAGGTCTTCTCTCTGTGTAGACATGAAGGGAACTGCCCTTCTCCTACCCACAATCCTTTGTATCTGCTAGTGGGTGGGGAAAACAGAATGTAAGTAGTTATTAACTTTGGCCATTAGATGGCGCCTGCAAATAAACATCTGTTACATAATGGACAAATTATGAACATCATTTAACCTGCATAACATTTGCCAGTGGGCAGCACAGTACCCAAGATCTGATGGCTACTTTCAGCAGGATAATGCGCCATGTCATAAAGCTGGAATCATCTCAGACTGGTTTCTTGAACATGACAATGAGTTCACTGTACTCAACTGGCCTCCACAGTCACCAGATCTCAATCCAATAGAGAATCTTTGGGATGTGGTGGAACAGGAGATTCGCATCATGGATGTGCAGCTGACAAATCTGCGGCAACTGTGTGATGCCATCATGTCAATATGGACCAAAATCTCTGAGGAATGCTTCCAGCACCTTGTTGAATCTATGTCACGAAGAATTGATGCAGTTCTGAAGGCAAAAGTGGGTCCAACCCGTTACTAGCATGGTGTACCTAATAAAGTGGCCGTTGAGTGTATGTGTATACTCCCCCACCTGTACCTATCTTCTTGTATTGTTTGACAAAGGCCCAGGGGCCTTATTGTTCACACTAGTACAATAAACAATAATTAGTAAAGTTGTAAATATATAAAAAAAACTATGTAAATGAGGTATCAACGTCATCAAAGTGATCTATAGAATAAAGGTAATATGTTATTTTTATGGTATGGTGAACAAAAAAATACAAAAAGAAAGGAAACCAAAATTGTCAATTTTCTTTTCCTCCATACATTCAAAGAGCTAATAAAATCTCATCAATAAGCTAATAACCTACTAAAAAGAAGTATGTGTAAAGTGCATCTCATGTCGCAGAAAATAAGCCCTTCTATGTCCAAATTGCCAAAAAAATAAAGATTGTATAGCCTTTAAAAAGTGAAAATACAAATTTGATCTGAATGGTGCAGCTTTTCTTCGATGTCCTGGCATGTGCCCTCCACTTTGTGGAGCGTTTTGGTATTTTATCCACTGAGAATATGTACATTAATCTAGCCAAAAAATTTTTTATTGATTTTTTTTTTTAACCCCTGAAAAACAATTAAATGGTTAACATACTTCATAAAAGTTGTTTTACATACATTGAGGGGTATAGTTTGTATAATGGGGTAACTTATAGGGTTTTACTATTATTTAGGACACTCAAAGTAACTTGAAATCTGAGCAGGTCCCTCAATACCGCGAATTTGCGTTTTTTTAAATGAAAATGTGAAAAATGACACCTAAAGTTCAAAGCCCCATATCCCATATCCCCCATATCCCCATCTTGTAGGAACAAGATGAGAGGATGCTTAAAAAAATCATGTCAACATAAAGCAGACATTCGTTTAACCTCTTTAACAGTGACTAAACGCTCAGTGTCCGATATATCGGGCGCGGAGCCGATGCTGCCCAGCTTGAGATCTGAGCCGGGCCAGCACCGGGATACACTGGATGTCAGTAGCAGCCAGTAGCTGACACTGCAGTATAATACCTGCGGTCAGAGTGGTCTCCGATCGGTGGTGTTTAACCCTTTAAATGCCGCGGTCAGCACAACTGCAGCATTTAAACTGCCTTTTGGGGGGTCTTTCCCCCACAATCGACCCCCCCCCCATGCCGTCTTCGGGGGGGGGGGGCGCCTATCGCTTCTATGGGAGCCCTGTGGTCCGATCCATGATGTCATCTTAAAGGCACAGTGTCAGCCTATGCATAAACATGTGACCAATAAGGAAGCTAGATTGAGAAAAGGTGGGACAGAACATAGCTTAATTTTTACTCAAAAAAGTAAATCCATATACAATGTCCAGACAACATTCTGTTGTAAGGGCATAAAATAAATGTTATATTTTTTATGAACAATAAAAAACTTAGATTTTCTTTCTTTTTACTAAAATATATAGGAAATGGAGTCTGATAATATTTTTGGGTATGCACACTACAGTCATGGCCATAAGTTTTGAGAATAACACAAATATTATATTCTCGCATGATCTGTTGCCCCATGGTTTTTATGTGTGTTTGTCAGATGTTTTTATCACATACAAAAATACAAGTGCAATCAGATTATGAGTAACAAAAGCTTTTATTGACAGTTAGAATGAGTTAATGCAAAAAGTCAATAGTTGCAGTGTTGACCCTTCTTCTTCAGGACCTCTGGAATACTCACTGGCATGCTCTCAATCAACTTCTGGACCAAATCCTGACTGATAGCAGTCCATTCATGCACAATCAATGCTTGCATTTTGTTACAATTTTTTGGTTTTTGTTTGTCCACCTGTCTCATGATGATTGACCACAAGTTCTCAATGGGATTAGGATCTGGGGAGTTTCCAGGATATGGACTCAAAATCTCTGTTTTGTTCTTTGAGCCATTTAGTTATCACCTTTGCTTTATGGCAAGGCGCTCCATCATGCTGGAAAAGGCATTGTTGATCACCAAACTGCTCTTGGACGTTTGGGAGAAGTTGCTCTTGGAGGACATTCTGGTACCATTCTTTATTCATGGATGTGATTTTAGGCAAGACTGTGAGAGAGCCGATTCCCTTGGCTGAGAAGCAACCCCACACATGAATGGTTGCAGGATGCTTTACAGTTGGCATGAGACAAGACTGGTGATATCGCTCACCTTGTCTTCTCCGAACAAGCTGTTTTCCAGATGTTCCAAACAATCAGAAAGGGGATGTATCAGAGAAAATGACTTTACCCCAGTCCTCAGCATTCCACTCCCTGTAGCTATTGCAGAATATCAGTCTGTCCCTGATGTTTTTTCTCGAGAGAAGTGTCTTCTTTGCTGCCCTCTTTGACACTAGGCCTTGCTCAAAAAGTCTCCACCTCACAGTGCGTGCAGATGTGCTCACACCTGCCTGCTGCCACTGCTGGTAGCCCGATCCTGAATCTGAAACACTTTTAAGAGATGGTCCTGGCGCTTACTGGTCTTTCTTGGGGGCCCTGGCACCATTTTGGCAACAATGGAACCTCTCTCCTTGAATTCCTTGATGATGCAATAGATTGTTGACTTTTTAGCTGTGATACTCTTCCCTGTTAGGCCAGTTTTGTGCAGTGCAATGATGACTGCACATGTTTCTTTAGAGATCACCTTGTTCAACAGAAGAGAAACATTGATGCCAAACACCAGCCTCCTTTTAAAGTGCCCAGTGGTGTGATTCTTACTTAATCATGACAGATTGATCTCTAGCCCAGTCCTCATCAACACCCACACCTGTGTAATGGAGCAATCACTGAAACGATGTTAGCTGCTCCTTTTAAGGCAGGCCTACAATGAAGTTGAAATGTGTTTTGGGGGAAAAAGTTCTTTTTCTAGGCAAATATTGACCTTGCAATTAATTGCTGTTAAGCTGATCACTCTTTATAACTTTCTGGATTATATGCAAATTGCCATTATAAAACCTGATGCAGAAGACTTTGTAAAAATTCACATTTGTATTATTCTCAAAACTTATGGCCATGACTGCAAGACAATTATGAAGTAGTCTACTGGAGGCCATTTTAATGGTAAGATGATAAAAATGTACATTTTTAAATTATCATGTTGCATAGAGTTCATTTTTCATTTGGGAGACCTTTTTTGGCTAGTTTTTACATTTTTTTTTGTCGCAAAATAAGGTAAATGCCGTGAAAATATAAGCAGCATACCCAAACACTAAAACAAATATGGAATAGGATCTGTATTTTCTCAAATATAAAAATTTTAAATTCACACTGCAGGTATCAAAACTAATTAACACATGTGGAATGATATACTTCATAAAAAAGTGTGAAACAACTGAAATTATGTCTTTTATTGTACGTTACTCAATGTAGCCACCTTTTGCTTTGATTACTGCTTTGCCCACTCTTTGCATTCTCTTGAGCTTTAAGAAGTAGCCCATAAAACAGTTTTTCATATCACAGGTGTGCCATTTCAGGTAATAAGTAGAATTTCTTGGCTCATAAATGGGGTTGGGACCATCAGTTGTGTTGTGCAAACGTCAGGTGGATACACAGCTGATAGACTGTTAGAATTTTTACTATGGCTAGGAACTAGCAACTAAGGGTGATGCCACACGTCCCATTCTTGGAGAAAGCATGTGTTTTCAGTCAGTTTTAATAGATAGATAAACAGGTTCAATCCAAATGCATGGTAAACAGTAAAAAACTGTAAAAAATTGGACTGAAAACGCATGCTTTAAAATGGTCCAAAAACGGGACATATGGCATCACCCTAAGTAAAAAAAACAGGAGGCCATCATTAGTTTAAGAAATGAAGGTCAGTCAGTCTGAAAAATTGGGAAAACTTTGAAAGTGTCCCCAAGAGCAGTTGCAAAAACCATCAAGCGGTAAAAAGAAACTGGCTCCCGTGAGGACTGCCCCAGGAAAGAAAGACCAAGAGTCACCTCTGCTGCAGACAATAAGTTTATTGAGTCACCCGCCTCAGAAATCGTGGGTTAACAGCAGCTCATTTTATAGACCAGATCAATTCCACACAGAGTTCTAGCAGCAGACACATCTCTACGACAACTGTTAAGAGGGCTTCATGGTTAAATAGCTACTAAGGGCGTGAAACCACTGCTAAGGACAGGCAACAAGTAGAATAGAATTGTGTGGGCTAAAGTAAACAAGCAATGGATATTAGGACCAGTGGAAATCTGTGCTTTGGTATGATGAGTTCAAATCTGAGATCTTTGGTTCTTTGGACCGTGTCTTTGTGCGACATGCCTTGTTCCCACTGTGAAACATGAAGGAGGAGGTGTGATGGTGTGGGGGGGCTTTGCTGGTGACACTGTTGGGGATTTATTCACAATTGAAGGTATACTGAACCAGCATCAGTGGCGTAACCATAGCCGTAGCAGTCGTAACGGTTGCTACAGGGCCCGGGCGGCACAGGGGCCGGGATGAAAAGCCAAGATGGGACCGCCCTTGTACAGTCATACGGAGCTCTGTGCCGTCCCTCTGTCCCTGTCCGCACACCTTATCTGCAGGCCGCTGGACTTGGCCTCTTCATTTGTGGTCACTCAGCCCGCCCACTTCTTTTGGCGCGACTGCCCCGACTGCTCCAGCAGCCCGCCAGCCTAGTTCCCCCGTGGTAGCCCGCCCCAGTCTGTTTTTGGCCGCTTGGCCTACTCCTTCTGCGGCCGCCCGGCTAACCTTGTCCATCTGTGCCCCAGTCTCTTCACTGCTGCCCGGCCAGACCTGCGGCCGCAGGGCCTAATCCATCGGCGGACGCCCGGCCGTACCGATGCTTCCGCGGCCTCCAGGCCAGCCTTGTCAATCCGCGGCCCAGCCTCTACACGGCCGCCTGGCCGGTCCACTTCCTCCATGGCTGCCCGGCCGGCCGACTCCATCTGCGCCCGCCGACTCGATCCGCAGCCGGCCTACTATTTCCACGGCTTCCTGAACAACCAGTCTCCCACTGCACAGCAGCCGGTCTACAAGTAATGTAAGTCCCTATATATGTAAGATTGATGTATGTATGCTGTATGTGCTGTATGTATGTATGTATGTATGTGCTGTATGTTTGTATGTGCTGTGTGTATGTGCAGTGTGTGCTTATGTGCCTAGTTGTTGTATGTGTGTATGCCCTGTATGTGCTGTATGCTCCTATGTGCATATGTGCTGTATGTGCCTATGTGTGTATGTGCTGTATGTATGTATATGCTGTACAGTATATACTGTATGTGTGTGTATATACCATATGTATTTGTGTATATACTGCATGTATATGCAGTATGTGTTTATGTGTACACTGTGTGTATATGCTGTATATACTGTATGTGTGGTTATATGCTGTATGTAGACACATGCATTTAAATAAGTATATGTATATGGTGTATCTGTGTATATGCTGTATGTATATGCATTATGTATGTATACACTATATATACTGTATGTATGTGTGTATATGCTGTATATAGATTCAGTCTGTGTATATGGTGTTTCTTTGTTGCATGTATGTGTATACACATGCTATGGGGCCCTGCCTCTCCTAGTTACACCACTGACCAGCATGGTTACCACAGCATCTTGCAGCGGCATGCTATTCCATCCGATTTGCATTTAGTTGGACCATCATTTATTTTTCAACAGGACAATGAAAAGGAAGGAGAGTGATTGGGAGCTGGCCTCCACAGTCCCCAGACCTGAACCCAAGGAAAATGGGGTTATTTATCACTAGGCCAGCTACTTAGAAGAGTTCTACGGGGAACATTAATCTTAACTTTTGATGTTGTTTTCGGCGTTTGTGTGGTTCGTTTTATATTGGGCACTTTACCTTAGGTTTTTTGTAATGAGTGTAAGTCGTAGTATATTAGGTAATTTACCAATATTTATCTATTGAAAGTTATGCACCACTTTATTGATATGTAAATTGAAGCCTCCTGTCTTTTTCTTCATAAGCCAGATTCTCACCAAACTCTCTTCCTAAGAGCAGCAATATGTGATAACAACTTGTGATTGTGATTATTTCCCCCTTTACACCTCCTCCATTCCAAGTGGACATGGATAAGAATGAATGGGCATATTGTAAGGTGGCGTAGTGGGCCAGTGCATGGCATTCCTGCTCTGAGCCAATGCATTCACTATATCCTGCAACTGTTCAATCCTGAATGGTCACTGACAAGTGTACAATTCTACCGGTGTGCTGGAGGGGCTAGCACTTCATCATACTTCATTATATGTGCTGATGTTTGATAAATGTCCCTCTATGAGTAGAAAGATAAAAACAGAAACACAGATACACATGGCCCTACTTCTTGTGCTCTAAAAGAAATTATGAAAAAATAAGGACAAAGGACGACCCTCGGGTAATAACAGAGGATGGTGCCTCGTTATTATGTAACGGATGTCGGATAATGTGGAAAAGAAGGTAGCAAGTAAGGTGCTCACCTGCTCTGCAATAATTAGAGATCAATGGTACGTATCAAGCTGCTCCCAGGCTCCAAAAACCAATGTCCTTACAAGGGCTGGTATACGGTAAAGGCAAAAGGGAAAAAAATGGAGAAGAATGGGTCTCTAAAGGGGTGCTATACCCAATGAGTGTGGTTACAGAGTCTTATATAATACTACACTCCTGGAAAAAAAATTCAATTTTTTTATTGTATTAAATCCTTTAAAAAAGTTAAAATGTCCCATAACACGTTTTGGGTCTTACAGAACCCTTTTTCAAATACTGGATGTAACATATACAAATATAAGTACCATAAAAAAGAAGAAATGAAGGAAAAGAGCAATAAATACCTACAGAATATGTAAAGTGCCAAGTGCTTTGATGTCTAGAATCTATACTTTTATCAGCATACAAATCAAGGAAAATACTTCCCGTTGAGTAGAGAATATGTAAAGTGTCAAGTGCTTTGATGTATAGAATTCATACTTCTACCAGCATACAAAGAGTAAATAGATCGAATTCATATATTTCATAACAGGCAATCAGTGAAAGTTAAATAAATAAATGACCAAAGCATGGATGACTAGAAAAAAAAGCCTCTTAGACAATAGCATAATTGGTATACATGGCAAGACAGATAAATAAATAAACAATTCCATATAACTCCACACAAGTATAGATAGGTGCCAATAGATAGTACAATATAAAGAAAGGTGCAAGTAAATAATTACTTACATTGGGTGTCCAAAAAAATAGCTGGAGCAATGGTATGGCTTGCGATCAGTGGCAGAAGGAGTAATATACTAGATCAGTGATGGCAAACCTTTTAGACACCGAGTGCCCAAACTACAACCAAAACCTGCGTATTTTTCGCAAAGTGCCGATGTGACAATTTAAGGAGTAACTTATTACTCCATGCTCTGTCACAGGTTTAAATTGTATAGGCACCTGAGGATACCAATACGATAGAAAGAAGGAGAAGGAGTTAGTAATTGATATTATACATAGACCAGATGGAACAAGACAATATAACTTAAAAATCCAGAACATTTTGCATTGCTGGAGGGTTTTGTAACGCTGGGGTTAGATAGGGGTGATAGAAAATTCTCTATAGTTGCAATCGTGGTGTGTGGCAACGTGTCTGTAGGGGAAAGCCTTTCTCGATGCTGCTTCTGTGTTTATTTTGTCTTTCTCACCGGCCACTTTATTAGGTACACCATGCTAGTAACGGGTTGGACCCCCTTTTTCCTTCAGAACTGCCTCAATTCTTCGTGGCATAGATTCAACAAGGTGCTGGAAGCATTCCTCAGAGATTTTGGTCCATATTGACATGACGGCATCACACAGTTGCGGCAGATTTGTCGGCTGCACATCCATGATGCGAATCTCCCGTTCCACCACATCCCAAAGATGCTCAGTTGTGGACTGTGGAGGCCATTTGAGTACAGTGAACTCATTGTCATGTTCAAGAAACCAGTCTGAGATGATTCCAGCTTTATGACAAGGCGCATTATCCTGCTGAAAGTAGCAATCAGATGTTGGGTACATTGTGGTCATAAAGGGATGGACATGGTCAGCAACAATACTCAGGTAGGCTGTGGCGTTGCAACGATGCTCAATTGGTACCAAGGGGCCCAAAGAGTGCCAAGAAAATATTCCCCACACCATGACACCACCACCACCAGCCTGAACCATTGATACAATGCAGGATGGATCCATGCTTTCATGTTGTTGACGCCAAATTCTGACCCTACCATCCGAATGTCGCAGCAGAAATCGAGACTCATCAGACCAGGCAACGTTTTTCCAATCTTCTACTGTCCAATTTCGATGAGCTTGTGCAAATTGTAGCCTCAGTTTCCTGTTCTTAGCTGAAAGGAGTGGCACCCAGTGTGGTCTTCTGCTGCTGTAGCCCATCTGCCTCAAATTTTGACGTACTGTGCGTTCAGAGATGCTCTTCTGCCTACCTTGGTTGTAACGGGTGTCGATTTGAGTCACTGTTGCCTTTCTATCAGCTAGAACCAGTCTGGATGTTTTTTCTTTTTCGGACCATTCTCTGTAAACCCTAGAGATGGTTGTGCGTGAAAATCCCAGTAGATCAGCAGTTTCTGAAATACTCAGACCAGCCCTTCTGGCACCAACAACCATGCCACGTTCAAAGGCACTCAAATCACCTTTCTTCCCCATACTGATGCTCGGTTTGAACTGCAGGAGATTGTCTTGACCATGTCTACATGCCTAAATGCACTGAGTTGCCGCCATGTGATTGACTGATTAGAAATTAAGTGTTAACGAGCAGTTGGACAGGTGTACCTAATAAAGTGGCCAATGAGTGTATATACAGTATGTAGTTATATCAAATTATTTATTTATCTGTCTTGCCATGTATACCAATTATGGTATTGTCTCAGAGGCTTTTTTTTCTAGTCATCCATGGTTTGTTCATTTGTTAATTAATTAATTAATTTAACTTTCACTGATTGCCTGTTGAGAAATATATGAATTCTATCTATTTACTCTTTTTATGCTGGTAGAGTATGAATTCTAGCCATCAAAGCACTTGACACTTTACATATTCTGTAGGAAGTATTTATTGCTCTTTTTCTTGATTTGTATGCCGATAAAAGTATAGATTCTAGACATCAAAGCACTTGGCACTTTACATATTCTGTATGAATTTATTGCCGTTGTCCTTCATTTGTTCTTTTTTAGGGTACTTATATTTTTATATGTTACATCCAGTATTTGAAAAAGGGTTCAGTGAGACCCGAAATGCGTTATAGGACATTTTAACTTTTTTTATATGATTTAATACAATAAACAAAATTTACAATTTTTTCCATGAGTGTATTATATGAGACTCCGTACCCATACTAATTTGGTATAGCGCCCCTTTAGAGCCCCATTATTCTCCATTTTTTTCCCTTTCACATTCTTGTGCTGTAGGAAGCAAACATGCATAATAATGAAATAGCATTTTCTTTAAAATGTCAAATATCTTTGATACAGGAAATATATGTCTAGAAAGTCTCCTACACAATGATATTATAAACCTGTGGCTATTAGATTTCCTTGAAACATTGCCTTAAAACCAAAATGTGTTCTTTTAGAAACATTTTTGCTGCAGAGTACAAATCTACAGGTAATTAAGATCACTTGTTTATCGGTTGTATGGCTTCCCAAACTCCCAATATAAACTCAGCAGGAAAAGCAAATTCTCCAAGCAGATTGTCTAGTTCTTCGCCAAATTCCTCAGGAGTTGTCTTCTCCTTTGCCGCTTCCACAAGAGTAGTAGCTGGAACAAAATGAATAATACAACTATCAGCATAATTACATATTTTACAAAAAGTAGTTAATCGGTGTTATGCAACTTCAAATGCATTTAAAGATTTCATCAGGATTATATCAAGAATTTCCAGGACACATTAATAAACTGGATACAATCATTTAATTTGTAAAAATGACCCACTGTTATAAATTTCTACTCCAGTACATCCTTGAAGATGTTATATTTTCCATTTGGAACAATTTCTCCAGGTGACATATTTTTTATAAAATGTGTATGGTATGTTTATAAATACTTACTCAGGACATCTCAGGAAGGGGTGGGTTGGCAATATGTTTGCGTCATGAGGCTGAACCAAAACAGGAATGGCCATATCTATTGTAATGAGATTTGATGAAATTCAGTAGAAATGGGAGAATCGATTCTAACGAAGTGGATTTCACTCCAAATTTCAGGGAAAATTCGATTAGTCACGAATCCGAAGTTTACGGTGATTCGTGGTAACAAAGTTTTTTTTCCTCCTTCATTACTAAAATGTGCGCGACAACTCTGGGAAGGAAAAAGGACTACATGTGCAGACCTGTAAGCCAATCAGCGACCATCAGGCTTATGTGATGTCACACAGCCCTATAAAAACAGCCTGCCATTTTCAATCTCGGCATTTCACACTGCATGTGCTGCCTGTAGCGTCCAGCTACTTGTGCTGTAGTGATTTTTGCTCCAAGGGTGTCTGTTTTGGGGATCGGTATACCCCAAATAGCAGTTCTTTTTTTGTTGCTGAAGTGAATAGGAAGAATTCAGTGTAAAATCCACATACTTTCTGTAGTGATTTCTGCTCCAATCCCAGGGTGTCCATTTTCGGGTATCTGTATACCCCAAATTGCAGTTCTTTTGTGTTACTGAAGTGAATAGGAAGAAATCTGTGTAAAATCCACATAGTTTCTGTAGTGATTTCTGCTCGTATCCCAGGGTGTCCATTTTGGGGAATCTGTATACCCCAAATAGCAGTTCTTTTTTGTTGCTGAAGTGAATAGAAAGAATTCTGTGTAAAATCCACATACTTTCTGTAGTGATTTCTGCTCCAATACCAGGGTGTCTGTTTAGGAGGATCTGTATACCCCAAATAGCAGTTATTTTTATTTGCTGAAGTGAATAGGAAGAAAAATGTGTAAAATTCACATATATTCTGTACAGACAGGCCTCGGGTTACGTACAAGATAGGTTCTGCAGGTTTGTTCTCAAGTTGAATTTGTATGTAAGTTGGAACTGTATATTTTATCATTGTAACCCCAGTCAGAAATTTTTTGGTCTCTGTGACAGTTAGATTTTAAAAATGTTGGGTTGTCATAAGAACCAGGATTATCAATAAAGCTTCATTGCAGACATCTTTGATAACTTTTATAGCTGTTTATTGTAGCCTAAGGCTAAAGTACAGTAAGTTAACAATATCCAGAGGTCCGTTTGTAACTATGGGTCGGGTGTTCTTAAGTAGGGGACCACCTGTACTGATTTCTGCATGTATCCAAGGGTGTCCATTTTGGGGGTATGTATACCCTAAATAGCAGTTCTTTTTTGTAGCTAAAGTGAAAAGGAAGAAATCTGTGTAAAATCCACATAGTTTCTGGAGTGATATCTGCTCGTATCCCATGGTGTCAATTTAGGGGAATCTGGATACCCCAAATAGCAGTTCTCTTTGTTGCTGAAGCGAATAGGAAGAATTCTGTGTAAGATTCACAAACTTTCTGTAGTGATTTCTGCTCCTATCTCAGAGCGTTTGTTTTTGGGGATCTGTTGTACACAAAATAGCAGTTCTTTTTTGTTGCTGAAGTGAATAGGAAGAATTCTGTGTAAAATCCACATAGTTTATGTAGTGATTTCTGCTCCTATCCTAGGGTGTCCGTTTTGAGGATCTGTATTTCCCAAATAGCAGTTCTTTTTTGTAACTGAAGTGAATAGGAAGAATTCTGTGCAAAATCCACATACTTTCTGTAGTGATTTCTTCTCCAATCCCAGGGTGTCCATTTTGAGGATCTGTATTTCCCAAATAGCAGTTCTTTTTTTGTAACTGAAGTGAATAGGAAGAATTCTGTGTAAAATCCACATAGTTTCTGTAGTGATTTCTGCATGTATCCCAGGGTGTCCATTTTGGGGAGATCTGTATACCCCAAAAGCAGTTCTTTTTTGTTGCTGAAGTAAATAGGAAGAAATCTGTGTAAAATCCACATATTTTCTTTAGTGATTTCTGCTCGTATCCCAGGGTGTTCATTTTGGGGATCTGTATACCCCAGATTGCAGTTCTTTTTTGTTGCTGAAGTGAATAGGAAGAGATCTGTGCAAAATCCACATAGTTTCTGTAGTGTTTGCTGCTCACATTCCAGGGTGTCTGTTTTTGGGGATCTGTATACCCCAAATAGCAGTTCTTTTTGTAGCTGAAGTGAATAGGAAGAAATCTGTGTAAAATCCACATAGTTTCTGGAGTGATTTCTGCTCCAATCCCAGGGTGTCTGTTTTGGGGGATCTGTATACCCCAAATAGCAGTTCTTTTTTGTTGCTGAAGTGAATAGGAAGAAATCTGTGTAAAATCCACATAGTTTCTGGAGTGATTTCTGCTCCTATGTGTCAGTTCTTGTGCTTCTGTGTACTCCAAATTTCAAGTTTTTTTGGTAGATAAAGTGAATCCGTGTCAACCAATATGACAGACAGGGAGGTGGCAGGTGGAGCAGGCACAGGTCGCAGCACAGCAAGAGGACATCAAGGCAGGGGTGACTCTGTGAGAGTGATGATCCACTTCCTCCCAGATGACATCTGACAACCACAGCCAAGAGTCTGTGGTTTCATCAGATACAACCCTTAGTTGGCATGGCCATGGACCGATATAACCCTTTGTTGGCATGACCATGGACAGTCAGCAGTTGCTTGGCAGTGAAGTGGTGGGGCAGACATCCGCTGCTTCGTGCAGTAGGCAGGAAAGTAGAGATGTGGAGAGTGGCACGTGAGGTTATGTTGCACTTGCAAGTAGGATGTGCATACTGAGACCGTTAAGGAGAATAGCAGTTATAGGGAAACACAAATCGATGAAGGAGAAGATGGTGTCGGCCTGCATGTCAGGCAGTGAAGCAGGCAGCAAGTCGCTTCTGTGGTTGTGAGTCAGCAGGGTGGCAGCAGTGCAAGGACAGGAGCCAAACAGCCGCGGGGTACAAACTCCGCTTCACAGGTCCAAGTAAGCAGTGGCACAGGGGCTAAGCGAAGCAGCGGCGTTTGTAGTCACTCAGTGCAGAGTGTTGGCAGTAAAATCCTGGCAGTATGGCAGTTTTTTGTTAAGAAACCAGAGGAGCCGAGCATGTGTATATGTAGAATATGCGGGCAGAAATTGGAGGAGGAGGAGGACATTGAAACACAAGCAAAGTCTGGTGAAATCAGTAGTTTTTACACTCAGTTGAGAGAAGTTGCATCCAGAGGAGGTAGAAGATGAGGCAGATGACCCAGAAGCACCGTGGTAGTATGCAGTGGAGATGGAGGCCAGGAGTTCCTCAGAGTCACTTGCGCAGTTGGCCCATAGCATGCTACTTTGCTTAACTAGTGAAAGCCGATTAGTCAACATCCGGCATATGGATGAGTTTTGGCTCTCTATCCTCTTGGACCCTCGAAACTGGTCAAAAAGGGGTGGAACAACTGACATACTATAGAGAAATACTGAAATGACAGTTGGCTGCTGCCTTTTTGCACCATTGTCCATTCTCTATCAGGTCTGACCAGGAGATTCCTGGCAGTGATCGCTCACGTATTACTGCCAGAGCTGCTGTGGCAAGATGGGGGGGGCAGGAGCAGTAGCAGCTCCATCAGCAGCAGCTTAAGTCTGGAGTCCTTAATGAGCAACTTCCTTCACCCCCTTAACAAGGAGGATAGCCGCCACCAGTACCATCAGCAGGACATGGAGCGTACCCTACACCAGCAGGTGGTGGCCTACCTGACAGGACGTTACCACCCCAGGTAGAGGATCCCCTGAACTACTGGGCAGCCAAACTTGAAGTGTGGCTGAAACTTTTGGTGTTTGCGGTAGAGAAGCTGTCCTGTCTGGCCAGTAGTGTGGCATCAGAGTGGGTGTTCAGTGCGACGGGGGCCATCGTTACCCCAAGTAATGTGGAGAGACTGACCTTTGTCAAAATGAATCAGGCATCGATCGCCAGGATTTCAACACACCAATGCCTTATGTATCAGATTAGATCAGCCATAACGCCTCCCCCAAACGTTGAGTCTGGATTCTAACTACCTGCCTCAGCCACTATTCTGATGCTGCCACCCGCCTGATGCCACACATCTGCTGCCAGTTGCTCCATCTCCCTCCCACCAGGGACTGAAATTGTCCACCACCTCCACACTCTGTCATTGTGCCACTCTGTGGCCTACCATGTTTCCACCACCTTCATAATTTGTCATTGTGCAGCCTCTGCAGCCTACATTTTACAGCCTACACTTGCTGCTGCCAACTGACCGCTGTCTCCCTAGAACACCCTGTGATTTCCATCATGCTGTTTTCACCCTCCACCACTCTATGACGTTGCCACTATGTTTGGTTTTCCCCTTCATTTCATCTGTCAGAAGGTATGAAAAGCCTCAGGATTGATAGCCAAAAGCAGGAGCGGATACAGAACACAGAGGACATGCAAATATACCATTTACTGGTCATCTCTGTTTTGGATCTAGCAATACTGATGCATTGACCGATTGAAAGCAGACACTGAGGGATGAAATGAAGGGCAAAATGATCAGTGACGTCAATGCAAAATTACTGCCAACACCCTCTCCACTCTTTAGGGGGTTTTCTACATGTATATGCATTTAACAGAACAGGTTCTGTAGTAGTCTATGGAATCATCTGATGTCAGTGTAAAAAGAGTGCACTCTTTGATGTTATAGTGGGATCTTGGCCCTCAGCTCAGTCCTTTCGAGCTGGCACAGACGTTACCTTGTCAGGCTGCGTTCCCGCTTCGCTTATTTGGTGAAGTTGGCCTCTGTAAGTGCCCATGGAATTGAAGAGTGAAGCGATTCTAAGAGCGGCGGCTGTCATGTGCGTGTCATACTAAAACACAGCATTGTTTGAAGACCGCGCTTCATATGCATATTTAAGCATGGCACAACATTCTACAACACCATACAGGCTCTCTGCAGCCAGGAAATACCTGTTTTTTAACGTGATGTATCATGATTCGATTGGGGTCTAATTGAAACATTCAGCAAATCGGGTTGAACCGAATTTCAACAAATTTGCCCATCTCTAAAATTTAGGTTTGAGGAATTTGGCCAAAAGAACTGAAAAACCCGGACTGGACCATTAAAGAGCAACTGTAAAGTTTTTATTTTACAAATTAATAGCTCTTCTGATGTAAAACTACTTTTCCTATATATCTTTGTTACATGTACCGCAGTTTCTTTGCTCATAGTATAAACAAACTGGATAATTTAAAGGGAAGGGTGGGGCTTACAAAATGACATATTAGGGGGTGGATGGGGAGGTGAAAGTTCTTCTGAATTGCAGACAAGCAGCAGCAAGCTGTAAACACTGAAAATGTGCACAGACGGCGTATACTTTATGCAGTAGTTCTGATATGTCTGCATAATTGGCCAAGACGCTTTTACTGTCACTGCTATATAAGTTCATTAATTTAAACCCCCTTACTTTATCATTTTATTCAGCTTTATTGCTGTTTTAGTTTCAATCACTCAGTAATGGTCAGTGTAAATTTCCAGAGTGTGGTGTGTGTTTTTATGAATCGCCAGTACTATTAGATTCTGTGTGAAACACTTTTACTTAGCTTACGAACATTCTACTAGTATCTGACACATAGAAAAGATGAGACAGATCATAGATGAGAGAAGATTATATCCATGAGAATGATATAAAACACAATGACACTTTCAGCTCTGCCCCCTCACCTAATCAATAAAACACAGTCAGCTCTGCTATAAAGTCCTTATCTGTCTGTAGCTTGTAGAGTAAGTCTCTGTATGCTGCTTGCTGTCAGGAAGTGCCTCTGAGCACTGTGTCTCTGTGTCTCTGAGCTAATCTTCATATGCTGGGGATAGGCCCCCATCCCAAAGGGGCCCACAGCTTGTGAACTTTTGTGGACTTGTGGACTATTTATCTCTATATCTTCTATCTTCCTATCTATCTCCTATTTATATCTCTCTCATATCTATCTTCTATCATCTATGATCTATTCATATATAATCTACTTTATATTTATACATCTATAAATCTATCATCTTTCATATTTATCTTCTACCATCAGTGACAGCCCGTCTCTGACACTCTCATTCCAGTGACTGTCTATGTTTCCGCCTGTCACTTTGTCTATGGGGAGATTTATTAGAAGTGTCTAATAGCAGAACTGCTCTAGTTGCCCATGGAAACCAATCAGAGCTCAAGTTTCATTTTCCCACAGATATTTATAAAATTACAACTGATCTCTGATTGGTTTCCATGGGCAACTGGAACAGTTTTACCTCAGACATTTATGATAAATCTCCCCCTATATCTGTATCCTTATCCAGCTTACCTCACACATAAGTTGTCGTATACTCATTGCCTATAGCAGCGGTGGCGAACCTATGGCACGTGTGCCAGAGAGGGCACGCAGAGCCCTCTCTGCAGGCACGCGTACCATCTCCCTAGTCTCATTAAAGTCGGAGCTCCGGCTCTGTCCATTGCAGGATGAAGCTGATCGCCTCTGCTCTCACTAGTGATGCCTTAGTGAGACAAGATCAGTGCCCGCCCCTCCTCCTCTTCAGCCCGGGAAACAGTGTGAAGAGAACGGAGTGAGGCAGCTCACAGAACAGAGCCGCCAGCAGCAAAGCAGAGATAAGGGGTCAGGAGCTGCTGGGGCTGCTCACACACAGAGATACAGGTCAGGAGCTGCTCCCACACATGTGCACACTTACAGAGGTCCTGGTAGGTGACACTAAACCAACTATACATACTTGTGTCCCAAATCCTCCTGTATGACAGCTGTCTGTGGCCACATTGCCTGTTTCTGAAGTGCTCATCACCTGCACAACCCCACAGTAAGCACTCTATGTACAATGTAATCGGGTGTTATGCTGCATCACTGGCTGCATTGTGCAGGTGATGAGTGCTGTGGACAGAGGCAAGTGTATACGTGGCCATGGACAGTTGTCATATGGGTGATCCCAAATCCACCTGTGCATCCACCCCACAACAACCACAATGCCACTTTTTTGCCATTTTGCAACATGTAATAAAATGTTATGAAAAGTGGTCAAATGGGTGTACAGTCCTCAAAATGGTAGCACTGAAAGCGCATCTCATATCACAAACAATTACTCCGTACACCAAAGTATGAAAAAGCGCCCAAAAAATTTGCACCAGAAGATGGCAAAATGACTTTTTTTTTTAGTACAGGAGGTTTTAATTTTTGTAAATGTATACAAAAATTATTAAACCTATGTAAATATATTATCCCTGTGTTCGTACTGACCCACAGAAAAAAGTAGACATGCCGTTTGGGGTGCACAGTGGAAGCTGTAAAATCCAAACCCACAAGAATATGTCACAAAGGCAATTTTTTTGTCACAAAACCAATTTTACTGCATTTGGAATTTTTTACCAGTCCCCAGTACAGGGAATTGGATACTAAATACCATCACTATGAAGTGCAATTTTTTGTAAATGTAACGCTACAGATTCCTTTAGCGGACATACATACATACACACACACATACATTCAACTTATCTCTCCGGTGGAGTTCGTGCATGTGTCGCTTCCCCGCTCAGGTCTAACAAAGTTCACCTTGTTCTTCATGGTGCATTTAAGTGCATTGTCTTGCAACACAATTTAAAATCAAATCCCGTTCTCAGTCTGAATCAGTCGGATTGTCTGCTGGCACAACCCCCAAT
This sequence comes from Engystomops pustulosus, assembly GCA_019512145.1. Classification (NCBI taxonomy): domain Eukaryota; kingdom Metazoa; phylum Chordata; class Amphibia; order Anura; family Leptodactylidae; genus Engystomops; species Engystomops pustulosus. The sequence goes on from CM033642.1 coordinate 66,762,568, forward strand.
TATTGTTGCATGGAAGCAAGCGCAGATGCGCCAAAAACTGATCACGTTCAACACCATGTCAGCACAGAAACCTGTTAAATACCTGTCCAAGCCGTGCAATCGACGAAAAAGATGGAAAATCTGAGGAAAGTGTGGTCTGCAACCTTTAGTAAATGAGCCCCATAGTGTATCTGTGCGATAAGAGCGGTGCACCGCTTGCACTTTGGTCAACACTGATAAATGAAAATGTATCTAACAGAGGAGGGTAGATATATATTCTTCTCCTCAGATGAGTTTACATCAATTTTATTAATCAGATTATTGATATTATGTTTCTACTGTGACAATGGAGTGGCTATTTAATATTTAATTATATCTCAGACAGAGTTGGCTTGAGGTTAACAGAGCAATTATTACTTCAGCTTATGGACACTCAGCTAATCTCTTGTTTACTTTCACTATTGTGGTTTGACCCACAACAGTATCATAACCCTGTTACCAGAGCAATATTACCAATCAAGGTAGAATGAGAGTGTTATGTTTTAAAAGCAACCTCTGTCCCCATGCATGCGCGTATTTATTCCTCGCACTTGTGAGAAACAATTCCAAGCCCACAGGCATCTTCTGAACACACACGCCACTGGTGACATGTGCCATTATCCATTGGTTATCGCATCTGAGGGCATGTCAGCCAATGAGATTTTGGCAACAATATACCTACTAGTGATGATCAGAGGAGTAGGGATGTTAGCACGCCAACATTTATTATAGACCATTCCTCTGATGAAGCCAGTTTGACGCCGAATCAATATACCTACTAGTGATGATCAGAGGAGTAGGGATGTTAGCATGCCAAAATTTATTATAGACCATTCCTCTGATGAAGCCAGTTTGACGCCCAATCATGTTGGGATCTACCATATTACTTATGCTTGTTTTAATAGCATATTTAAAAACCTTAGATAGAAATTGGTAGGCTGTTGAGATAGCACACTACTGCCTGTCAGGCACCAGGGGTAGTGGACCCACTGGACCACCACGGACGATGACACAAGCCGTCACCCGGGAGCGGAGTCTAAGTGGCACCTGGTTTTCACCAGAGCCTACCGCAAAGCGGTCGTATAGAAGAATCGTAGTTGGCAGGCAGGAGGTCAGGTCAGGCCCCTTCTTGGTCTGCAGGAATCTTTGTGGAATGCCACAGTCCAAGATATTGTCCTTGGGCTCCCAAGACCTCTCCTCAGGCCTGAATCCCTTCCAGTCAACAAGGAAGAATCGCTTACCTCTCACTGTCTTCATGTCCAGAACCTCACTTACCTCGAAGACATTGGTGGAGTAAGCCGCAGGAGAAGGAACTTGCCAAGAGAAGCGGTACGTGATGACTAGCTTTATGAAAGATACATGGAAGGAGTTTGGGATGCGCATAGTGGGAGGAAGGTGGAGCTAATACGCCACAGGATTAATGGGCCCTTGAGAAAGCTACTTGCAAAACATGTGTGGGGGTTGCACAGTGTGTGCCTGCGTATCTGGTATGGTAACTATATCATAGGGCAGTGATGGCGAACCTATGGCACGGGTACCAGAGGTGGCACTCGGGGACCTTTCTGTGGGCACCCAGGCTGTCGTCCCAGGACAAAGTTCACCAGACAGGACTTAAATCTACCTGCAGTCCTAGACAATTTAGATGTAGCTCTTTTAAAGTGACGTATCCTTGACTGATTGGAACTGCAAGAGGAGTAAGAAGGTGTGAACAGGCCCAAAATATTTTTGAAGGTCCTAATACTGGCCCCACGATTCTTCCTGTACAGAGAGACCTTAGAGAGAAGCTACAATGATGTCTGAATTTGCCTTCCTGCTTTCAACTGTATTGGTGTCCTCAGGGAGCTGATACGATTGACTGTTGTGGAACAAAAGAGAGCAATAAGTTACTGTTTAAATTGTCAAGTTGGCACTCAATGGTAAATAAGTAGGTTTTGGTTGAAGTTTGGGCACCCGGTCTCTAAAAGGTTTGCCATCACTGTCATAGGGTCTGTTCCTCACTTATCATTTGCCTTTGTTATGTCTGTGAGATCTTATTCATGTTTTGACCTTTATTGCTCTTTATACCTGCTTTTAACCCCTTAGCGCTCCGCGCCATAGCTGTACTGCGCTGCTTCCCACTATTAGCGCTCAGCACAGTACAGCTACTGCGCGAGTGCATAGGATTTTAAAAATGTCACCACATCGCGAGACTTTGTGATATCGGGATGGGACTTGGGTGACATAGGCAGGAGGAGTTCCTGTCTACGTCACCCGACCAATCAAATCGGTCCCGATCGCCGCGATTGGCCAGTCAAACCTGGCTGGCCAATTGCAGTGATTTTTAGCTCCTTCCTCTTCCTCCAGCGGCACCATTTTGGTTTGGTATCGCTGGAGAGAGGAAAGAGCGTTACTGTGTGCACCAAAATACACTTTTACACTATAATTACTGTTCTGATCCCTATCTGATCCCTATTGTTCCCTACAAATCCCTATCCCTATCTGTTTTTTTCTGTGTCCTGTGTGTTCGCCTTGTGTGATCCCATGTGTCTTCCGTTTTTCCCTGTCTGTCCCTTCTGAACCCAAACGCACTTTTCAGTGCGCTGTGTTAGCGTTGTTCTGCATTGTACATAGGTTTTTTTTCGGTGCCTGGTAATATTTTTTTCCAGAGCGCCGTAGGTGTACCCGTATTTGGGTGCACTTAGCTATTTTTTGTGTGTGCTATCTGTGCGGCTGGTCCGTGTGGTTTGGTGTGCTTTATTTTTATTTTATTTTTGTTTGCTATCTGTGCGGCTTGTCCATGTAGTTTGGTGCGCATTTTTTTTTGTGTGTGCCATCTGTGCGGCTTGTCCGTGTAGTTTGGTGTGCATTAGCTTTTTTTTTGTGTGCTATCTGTGCGGCTTGTCCGTGTAGTTTAGTGCACATTATTTTTTTTGTGTGCCATCTGTGCGGCTTGTCCGTGTAGTTTGGTGTGCATTATCTTTTTTTTTGTTGTCGTGCCCTCTCTGCTTCTAAGGAGGCTTGTTGTCGTGCCCTCTCTGCTTCTAAGGAGGCTTGTTGTACGATTTTTTTTTTTCAAAAGTGAAAGTGAAAGTCACAGCACAAAATCCTTTTGTGTGCTGTCAGTGGTGCAAATGCAATTTCATCTACCTTAGTCTGCCTGCTACTGTTTAGCAAGCTAAGGGGTGGCAAATCTCCGTTATAGCAATCAAATTTTGTCTACTTTAGTTGAACGGTTGTGCCTGCTATTGTTTAGCAAGCTAGTCTCCAGAAATCCCAATCCACATTCTCTCTGCCGGTGAAGCGTACTGTACGTCACGTGTGGTGTAATCTAATACGTTTTTTTGTTCACATTAGTACCAGGACATTCAGCAATCCGCAGAGTTCTTCTGCGTGTTTCGTTCATAAAGAAATAAGATGCCGTCTCCATAGCAGCCTCCACACGCCATTTCCATAGCTGCCTCCACACGTTATCTCCATAGCAGCCTCCACATGTCATCTCCATAGCTGCCTCCACACCTTGTCTCCATAGCTACCACCACACATTGTCTCCATAGCTGCCACCACATGTCGTCTCCATAGCTGCCTCCAAAAGTAGTCTCCATAGTTGCCTCCACATGTCGTCCCCTTAGCAAACGAGCTGTGTCATTTTTCGGGTATTTCACCAGATACGTTATAGAACTTGGTCACTCTGTCGCCGCCATGCAGTGTTATCGATTAAATATACCGTCAACCTTTTGTTCACATAGGAAATCATTTCAGCGCTTCTTGCTCACCTAAAAAGAAGAAACATCCAGTGAGCGGCAGTTCTGTGGGCGGAAATGCCTTATTGTTGCCAGAGGTCAGAGGAGAATGGGCAGACTGGTTCGAGCTGATAGAAAGGCAACAGTGACTCAAATCGCCACCCAATTTCTGCTGCGACATTCGGATGGTAGGGTCAGAATTTGGCGTCAACAACATGAAAGCATGGATCCATCCTGCCTTGTATCAACGGTTCAGGCTGATGGTGGTGGTGTCATGGTGTGGGGAATATTTTCTTGGCACTCTTTGGGCCCCTTGGTACCAATTGAGCATCGTTGCAACGCCACAGCCTACCTGAGAATTGTTGCTGACCATGTCCATCCCTTTATGACCACAATGTACCCAACATCTGATGGCTACTTTCAGCAGGATAATGCGCCATGTCATAAAGCTGGAATCATCTCAGACTGCTTTCTTGAACATGACATTGAGTTCACTGTACTCAAATGGCCTCCGCAGTCACCAGATCTCAATCCAATAGAGCATCTTTGCGATGTGGTGGAACGGGAGATTTGCATCATGGATGTGCAGCCAACAAATCTGCGGCAACTGTGTGATGCCATCATGTCAATATGGACCAAAATCTCTGAGGAATACACACAGCAACCGCTGCAGAACATCCCAATACACGCGTCAGCTGCTGCAAAACATCCCATTATACACGGCAACCACTGCAGAACAGCCCAATACATGCGCCAGCTGCTGCAAACCATCCCATTATACACGCCAACCGCTGCAGAACATCCCAGTACACGCGCCAGCTACTGCAGAACATCCCATTATACACGTCAACCACTGCAGAACATCCCAATACATGCGCCAGCTGCTGCAGAACATCCCATGATAAACCCCAACCACTGCAGAACCTCCAAATACACGCGCCAGCTGCTGCAGAACATCCCATTATACACACCAACCACTGCAGAACCTCCCAATACATGCGCCAGCTGCTGCAAACCATCCCATTATACACGCCAACCACTGCAGAACATCCCAATACATGCGCCAGCTGCTGCAGAACCTCCCATGATACACCCCAACCACTGCAGAACATCCCAATACACGCGCCAGCTGCTGCTGAACATCCCATTATAAACGCCAACCACTGCAGGACCTCCCTCTCAATCCAATAGAGCATCTTTGGGATGTGGTGGAACGGGAGATTTGCATCATGGATGTGCAGCCAACAAATCTGCGGCAACTGTGTGATGCCATCAAGTCAATATGGACCAAAATCTCTGAGGAATGCTTCCTGCACCTTGTTGAATCTATGCCACGAAGGATTGAGGCAGTTCTGAAGGCAAAAGGGGGTCCAACCCGTTACTAGCATGGTGTACCTAACAAAGTGGCCGGTGAGTGTATATATATATATATTAAAAAAAACCTTCAAATTTTGGATACACAGGATATAAATGAATGTAAAGAAAACCTACCATGAGGAATCTATCAGAAGAAGATCTGATGGTAGATTTCTCCTTCCTGCCTCTGGCCTAATCAATAATTTAATAATCCTGGAACCTAACATAACTTTATTTTAGTAATATGTAAATTAACTGGGGCATGGAGTAGCCTTAGCTCCCAGTGCACGGGCAGACTTGTACACATCCCAGTAGTCTCTGCAGGTATTTTACATATTACTGAAATAGTAGTTTTCAACAAGTTAGGTTAGATTTCAGAATTATTAAATTACAGATTACGGCAGAGGCAGGCAGGAGGAATCTACCATCAGATCTACATGAATCCTTATGGTAGGTTTCCTTTATTCAAATGTGCAATTTTTAATACAGACAGCACCCGATTTAAGGAGACCTGATCTAGAAACGACAGGTTTCTGGATGTTGATAGTTGACTGAACTTTGTCTCAGTTTGCTATAATCTAAAAGTTATCAAGGTGTATTTTATGAAGCATTATTGTTTATACTTGCTCTCATGATAACTCAAACGTTTAAAAAGACGAAAAATAAACTTTGACTGACTTATATTTACAAAACAAACCTGTTCCAACTTACAAACAAATTTCAATTAAAGAACCTATCTTGTATGTAACCTGGGGACTGTCTGTACACCTGTTTTGTCATAGAACCCCAAATATATGTAAATATATTGGAAAAGTGTGTCATATTAAACCTCAATTACTAAAAAGCAGTGCAAAGGTTGGCAAGGTGTCCCAAACATATGAAAATGAGATGTATATGTCAAAGCAGGCTAGTGATAACACAGTAATCATAATACACTGTAATAAGTTCAATAAAAAAGAATAATGTAAAATAAAATTCCTTATATCACATTAGTAAATGCAACAGTTTATAAACCATCACAAAATAAGAAAATACACTGGCTCACCCGTTCTCCTGGTGTAAATACATTGTCTTCACGCCAGGTAACGGCAGGTGCTCAGGAAAATTGTCCACAGTCAAAGGACCAACAATAGTATAAAAATTAAGAAAACTCTTTCTACAAGTTCTATGCTATAAAAACAAAGCTGTACTTCGTAACAAGGAAGGAAAGTCTAAAAAGCTTAACAGCGGTCCAGACTGTAGGTTCAACAACCACAATAGAACAAGGAGGGGGTGAAAGGTAAATAAAATATATGTTTTATTATTTAATATATAATAAATATCATAAAAAGGAGAATAGACAGCTACCAATATAATAATGACCCTCACATTCTATCTATAAAAGCAACAGAAGTCCCAAATGTAGGGCCAAAAGTCCACAAACCCACCGTGCAGATAATAAAATGGCTAAATCTTACTGCTCTTCACAGGGCAGGCGACAATGGGGGTCATTTACTAAGGAAAACCGACGGAATTGGAAAAAACACCGTTTTTTTTTTTTAAAAAGTGTCGCTTGACATGCATTTACCTGCACCCAGCGTAGCTTGGTGAACTCCGACGGATTTAAGCGCAGCAGCGACACCTGGTGGACATCAGGTGCACTACCTTAGTGAATCGCCAGAAGACCTGAAACCTCCACAGAGAACGTGCCGTGGGATCGCAAAAGTAAATCTGCCCCAATGTATCAAAAGAAATCCGGCCAGGAGTAGAGGAGCAGCACTGAACGTAGAAATTCCTATAGCTGCACTTTCCCTTAAACCCAGAAATATATCTCCTGCCCTTACAAGGGCAGTCCCTGCAGGTGGCTAGAGGACCCTAGGACTCCCTGTAGAAGGCCGGACAATGAAAAAATCCCAATTCCAGGTCCAAAACGCAATTGCAGGTCCACATATAGGTGGAACCTTCTTTAGGGGAATGAGATATAGACAATAGGTTACAACATGATATGTCATGTCGGTCGTGGTGGGGGGGGGTTCAGGACAGTGGTCCGAATACCCACACAGTGGTGTCTAGAGCAAGTGGCTCCCGGCCGGATATCTTTTTGACAACATAATCCTATGTTGTCTCCTGCCCTGTGAAGACTGGTCAGATTTACCCATTTTATTATCTGCACGGTGGGTTTGTGCGCTTTTGGTCCTACATTTGGGACTTCTTGTTTGTCGCGTTTATAGATATAATGTGAGGGTTATTATTATATTGGTAGCTGTCTATTCTCCTTTTTATGACATGTATTAAATAAAAGTAAAATTTTATACTCGGGTCGGCTTATACTCGAGTATATACGGTATATTTAGAGACTAGCATAAATTGTATTTCAAATCTATACTTATTTCCCACTGATGTATTTCTATTTTCAAGCATTTAGAAGGCAAAAGATCCAAACAGGTTTTGTGCTTCTCAATAAATCAATCACATCTCCAGTACACATAAATCAAGTCTGATTAAAGAAAAGTTAACCTTCCCTTTTGCTATTGACTTTGCATATGCCAATTTGTGCCAATGAACGCTGCAAAGGCTTATGAGATTGTTGCTACATGTACAAAAGGGGTGCGCTCTTGCAAAGGGCGTGTGGCTTCACAGGGGCATATGCCAAAATTTATGTAAATGCAGTGGAGTTGTTGTAACATCCTCTGACATGGTTTCATAATGATACAATATATGTAAATGGTATCCATGTTTTTTCTTTATTGCATAGGGTTTTTTCAATAGAATTTTTATTATCTGTATTTCTTTCATAATTTTCTTCACAAGAGAACAAAGACATGGAAGAAACTCCAATGTGCTAAAAAAAAACATTTATGGTCCAATGTGCCATCTCAATATCTTATTTTCAGCTAAAGGAAAGACACAGGTGTAAACCAAGGGAGCAAAAGCAATACGGACAACTGGATAACATCCATTTAACAAGACTATTTGCTGATACATTGCAGGTTTATGCAGATAATTATTGTGGCATAAATCATATACATTGTAAATTCCTCATTATTTTAGGTCAATCTAAAATCCTTGCCTTAAAGGGGTATTCCAGGAATAAGCATTATTTATATACAAATGTCTCATTGAAATATAAGCTAATATGTAATTAGTTGTTCATTAAAATTTTGATCCCATTAGCAAAAAGATTATGTGGACATTCACTGAAATGGAGAATTAAAATGCTACTGGCCTTTTAAAAAGTCTGCTGATTTTCTCAGTGTGGAGCAGACATAGGACGGAAGATGTCCACGGGTCTCATGTCCACATCACATGTTCTGCACCTGCCTGGGCAGGTCATGTGATCACCACTAAGTTTGGCTGTAGTCTTTTGGCTGCAGTGCATCCAGTATGGCCAGTGTTGTGGTAAGACCCATCTCAGTGAGGCAATGTGCAGTGATGGCAGTTTCACATTACTACTATGATAACAGAGCAGGACAGTCTGTTACATCATCACTGGTAGCAAAGCAGAAGAAGGAGATGGAGTTAGAGAACTAAAGGATCATGGGCCTTGTAGTTTCCAGCAGTGGTTATCTTGGTGATAACTCTACTTACTTTAGAAAGCACATAACATTTTGTAATTAATAAAAGCAAACTATGTATGCTATATTCATTTATAGCATTATAGGTTTTTGTATCAGACGTTCATATTCCTGGAATACCCCTCTGATTTATATAATTTATTAATTCATTCATTATTGGAAAACACAAACTTTTAAAATTTGTCCTACATTAAAGTCATATTAGAGTCATATTTTAAAACAATGGAATCTGCATAATACTGATTCCAAATATGCTAAAAATACAGAGAACTACATATTTATCAATGCTTTGGAGACTGGATAATCTTAATCATTTAGTTTACTCCAATAATGCACATGAAAAATCATTGCTACCTTCAAATTGTAGTATTCAACTTATTCAATGGATGATTGTCATTCTGTGATTCTGGTTGAAAGGTGATAACAGAATGAATCTTTTATCAATCATTTTATTTACTTTAGCAATATGTTTATATACATTTACTTAACTAATGGTCTTCTGCTATGTTTCCAAGCATCCTTTGCCTTCTGATTCTGTTTTGTCCCTACAAAAAGAATGCCAGTAGCACTCCGATTTCTGATGAAAAGCAGCGGTTTCTGTTATTCACCTAGCAAACAGTCTTTCTTCTTTCTCGGATTTATTGTTGGATATGGAGAGCTAGGATTAACAAGGTTACACGCACCCACAAAAATTATCATGTGTGTTTCACTCTGACAGGTAGTCATGGACAGCTGGCGGGTTAGCTTTCACCTGACAGTTACTACAGACGAGCAGCGCATGACTCTTTTTATAACCCCTTAAGGACGCAGCCATTTTGTAGCTTAAGGCTCAGTCCCATTTTTTGATTCTGACCTGCGTCTCTTTATATGGTTATAACTTTTGAACACTGTAACTTATCAAAGTGATTATGAGATTGTTTTTTCCCCACATGTTGTACTTCATTTTAGTGGTAAATTTTGGCTGATAAGTTTTGCGTTTATTTTCGTAATTCGAAATCACCGCGTTTTCAGGCAGATCGATTTACCACCTAAATAACTTGCCGAATAACATTTCCCATTTGTCTACTTTACTTTTTCATAATTTTTGAAATGTCTGGATAATTTATTTTGATGTTACGCGGCTTACAAATCGAATAGCGATTTTCCATATTTTCAGAATTGACTGTTTTTGGGGATACATACTGTTTGAAATTAAATTTTACATATTTAGCATTAAAACCACCCTGTTTAATCAACCCATTTTCAAATCTGCACCCCTCAAGCTATCAGAAACAGCATTTACGAAGATTGTTAACCCCTTGAGATCCTCATAGTAATTGAATCAAAATGGCGGTGAAATTTAGAATGGTCAAATTTTGTCGGTTACACGTTCATTTGGCCCTAAAATTTACACATTTCCAAAAGATAAAAAGAGAAAACCCACCATAAAATTTGTTCTACATTTTCTCCTGAGTACAGAGACCCCCCACATGTGACCGTTACTTGTTTTATGGGGGCACAGTGAGGCGCAGAAGGGAAGGAGCCCTGCAGCTGCCAGGATTTTAGTTTCCTCATTGCCCCCTATTGAAGGCTATAAAATTTTCGCTTTTCCGTTATTTGGGCAATGCAATGGCATTTTTTTTGCGGGATGAGATGCTTTTTCCAGTGTTATCATTTTGGGGTTGGTATCACCTATTGTTGAAAATCTAGGAACTTTTTTTGAGGTCATGAGTAGAAAAGCATCAATTCTCTACTGGATTTTTAACTTTTTTTTCCCGTGTTCACCATATAGCCTAATAATCCTGTTATCTTTATTCTTTATTCTATGGGGCGATACGATTACGGGGATACCAGACATGAATATATTTTCTTATGTTTTACTAAATTTGCCAAATAAAACCCTAATGTGGGGAAAAATCTATCATTTTTGCATTGCCGTCTTCCAAGTGGCATAACATTGTTACGTTTTTGGCTACAGAGCTGGTTGATGGCTTGTTTTTTGTGGGACATGTTGTACTTTGCAACAGTATCATTCTGGAGTACATATGTTTTGTTGATCACTTGCATTTTTAGTGGGATATAATCAGTAAAAATCATAATTTTTGGCGGGTTTTTAAAGTTTTTTTTACAGCTTTCATCATATGGGTTCAATAGTTATTGACTTTTATTCTAAGGATTGTTACGGACGCGTTGATACTATATATGTGGGGTTTGTGTTATGCAAATAAAAAAAAAAAAAGTATAACGTTATTGTAGCCCTAAGAAGGGCTGTTGGGTTCTTGTAGACTCACTCCTACCTAACAGTAAGCTAATATAACACCCTAACACTATCCCTGCAGCAGCAGCAGCTCTCTCCCTAACGGCATCCAGACACAGAATGATCCGAGCAGCGCAGGCAGGGGCAAGTCTATTCCAGGGTCACCTGATCTGGCCAGCCAACCACTGCTATCGACGTGTAAGGGTACCACGTCATGCTGGGTGGAGTGCAGAGTCTCTTGGCTTGTGATTGGCTCTGTTTCTGGCCGCCAAAAAGCAAAACGGCGGGAGATGTCATTTTCTCGAGCGGGCAAAGTATTCGTCTGAGCAACGAGCAGTTTCGAGTACGCTAATGCTCGAACGAGCATCAAGCTCGGACGAGTATGTTCGCTCATCTCTAGATACAATATATGTAAATGGTATCCATGTTTTTTCTTTATTGCATAGGGTTTTTTCAATAGAATTTTTATTATCTGTATTTCCTTCATAATTTTCTTCACAAGAGAACAAAGACATGGAAGAAACTCCAATGTGCTAAAAAAAAACATTTATGGTCCAATGTGCCATCTCAATATCTTATTTTCAGCTAAAGGAAAGACACAGGTGTAACCAAGGGAGCAAAAGCAATACGGACAACTGGATAACATCCATTTAACAAGACTATTTGCTGATACATTGCAGGTTTATGCAGATAATTATTGTGGCATAAATCATATACATTGTAAATTCCTCATTATTTTAGGTCAATCTAAAATCCTTGCCTTAAAGGGGTATTCCAGGAATAAGCATTATTTATATACAAATGGCTCATTGAAATATAAGCTAATATGTAATTAGTTGTTCATTAAAATTTTGATCCCATTAGCAAAAAGATTCTGTGGACATTCACTGAAATGGAGAATTAAAATGCTACTGGCCTTTTAAAAAGTCTGCTGATTTTCTCAGTGTGGAGCAGACATAGGACGGAAGAAGTCCACGGGTCTCATGTCCACATCACATGTTCTGCACCTGCCTGGGCAGGTCATGTGATCATCACTACGTTTGGCTGTAGTCTTTTGGCTGCAGTGCATCCAGTATGGCCAGTGTTGTGGTAAGACCCATCTCAGTGAGGCAATGTGCAGTGATGGCAGTTTCACATTACTACTATGATAACAGAGCAGGACAGTCTGTTACATCATCACTGGTAGCAAAGCAGAACAAGGAGATGGAGTTAGAGAACTCAAGGATCATGGGCCTTGTAGTTTCCAGCAGTGGTTATCTTGGTGATAACTCTACTTACTTTAGAAAGCACATAACATTTTGTAATTAATAAAAGCAAACTATGTATGCTTTATTCATTTATAGCATTATGGGTTTTTGTATCAGACGTTCATATTCCCGGAATACCCCTTTGATTTATATAATTTATTAATTCATTCATTATTGGAAAACAAACTTTGAAAATTTGTCCTACATTAAAGTCATATTAGAGTCATATTTTAAAACAATGGAATCTGCATAATACTGATTCCAAATATGCTAAAAATACAGAGAACTACATATTTATCAATGCTTTGGAGACTGGATAATCTTAATCATTTAGTTTACTCCAACAATGCACATGAAAAATCATTGCTACATTCAAATTGTAGTATTCAACTTATTCAATGGATGATTGTCATTCTGTGATTCTGGCTGAAAGTTGATAACAGAATGAATCTTTTATTAATCATTTTATTTACTTTAGCAATATGTTTATATACATTTACTTATAAATTAATGGTCTTCTGCTATGTTTCCAAGCATCCTTTGCCTTCTGATTCTGTTTTGTCCCTACAAAAAGAATGCCAGTAGCATTCCAATTTCTGATGAAAAGCAGCGGTTTCTGTTATTCACCTAGCAAACAGTCTTTCTTCTTTCTCGGATTTATTGTTGGATATGGAGAACTAGGATTAACAAGGTTACACGCACCCACAAAAATGATCATGTGTGTTTTACTCTGACAGGTAGTCATGGACAGCTGGCGGGTTAACTTTCACCTGACAGTTACTACAGAAGAGCAGCGCTTGACTCTTTTTATAACCCCTTAAGGACGCAGCCATTTTACAGCTTAAGGCTCAGTCCCATTTTTTGATTCTGACCTGCGTCTCTTTATATGGTTATAACTTTTGAAACTTATCAAAGCAATTCTGAGATTGTATTTTCCCCACATGTTGTACTTCATTTTAGTGGTAAATTTTGGCTGATAAGTTTTGCGTTTATTTACAAAAAAAAAGAAAAAAATGATGAATTTTTCGAAAAATTTGCCATTTACGTAATTCGAAATCACCGCGTTTTCAGGCAGATCGATTTACCACCTAAATAACTTGCCGAATAACATTTCCCATTTGTCTACTTTACTTTTTCATCATTTTTGAAATGTCTGGATAATTTATTTTGACGTTACGCGGCTTACAAATCGAATAGCGATTAAATTTTACATATTTAGCATTAAAACCACCCTATATAACCAACCCATTTTCAAATCTGCACCCCTCAAGCTATCAGAAACAGCATTTACGAAGATTGTTAACCCCTTGAGATCTTCATAGTAATTGAATCAAAATGGCGGTGAAATTTAGAATGGTCAAATTTTGTCGCTTATACGCTCATTTGGCACTAAAATTTACACATTTCGAAAAGATAAAAAGAGAAAACCCACCATAAAATTTGTTCTACAATTTCTCCTGAGTACAGAGACCCCCCACATGTGACCGTTACTTGTTTTATGGGGGTACAGCGAGGCGCAGAAGGGAAGGAGCCCTGCAGCTGCCAGGTTTTTAGTTTCCTCATTGCCCCCTATTGAAAGCTATAAAAAGTTTGCTTTTCCATTATTTGGGCAATGTGATGGCATTTTTTTTGCGGGATGAGATGCTTTTTCCAGTGTTACCATTTTGGGGTTGGTATCACCTATTGTTGAAAATTTAGGAACTTTTTTTGAGGTCATGAGTAGAAAAGCATCAATTCTGTACTGGATTTTTTACTTTTTTTTTCCGTGTTCACCGTATAGCCTAATAATCATGTTATCTTTATTCTATGGGGCGATACGATTACGGGGATACCAGACATGAATATATTTTCTTATGTTTTACTAAATTTGCCAAATAAAACCCTAATGTGTGGAAAAATCTATCATTTTTGCATCGCGGTCTTCCAAGTGGCAAAACATTGTTACGTTTTTGTCTACAGAGCTGGTTCATGGCTTGTTTTTTGTAGGACACGTTGTACTTTGCAACAGTATCATTCAGGAGTACATATGTTTTGTTGATCACTTTTTATTGCATTTTTAGTGGCATATAATAGGTAAAAATCATAATTTTTGGCGGGTTTTTAATTTTTTTTTTACGGCGTTCTTCATATGGGTTCAATAGTTATTTAGTTTTATTCTATGGATTGTTACGGACGCGTTGATACTATATATGTGGGGTTTGTGTTATGATTTAGATGTTTTTGAGCGTTATAGGTCTCTTTATATGCTTTGGGGCTTATGGCCATTTTTAGCGATTTATAAAGTTATTTTTTATTGAAAAACATTTTTTTTTTACATTTTTTACTTGATCCGCCATGGGATATGAACAAGCAATCATCTGATTGCTTGCTCATGATAATACTCTGCAATACTCATGTATTGCAGGGTATTAGCAGTGTCAGCCTATGCAGATGCATAGGCTGACACTTTGCCTTTAAGATGACGTCACATATGCCATTTTAAAGGCACTGCCTTCAGGCTTCTCTGGGGTCCCGATCGGACCACAGAGGTGCCATAGAAGCGATCGGCACCTCCGAAAACGTTGCGGAGGCGCCGATCGTGGGGTAAAGACCCCCGGAAGGCATGTTAAATGCCGCGGTCACGTTGACCACGGCATTTAACGGGTTAAACACCCGCAATCGGAGCCCACTCCGACCGCGGGTGTTAGCCGGGGATGTCAGCAGTAGATTACCGCTGATATCCCGCGACCCCCGATGCCGGTTCGGCTGCTGTGCAGAGCTGAACCGGCATCGTCTCTGCACAGTAGCTGTACTGCGCTGAGCGCTATTCGCGGGACTCAGCGCAGTACAGCTACGGCGCTGAGTGCTAAGGGGTTAATAAACCCTTGTTTCCCTTTGTTTTACTTTGAGCCAGGATTGTGTAATTACTAGATTAAATGTCACCTTTGTAATGGTGCACTCTAATAGGATCTTTAGCAGCCATTATTACTAGAGATGAGCGAGCACTAAAATGCTCGAGTGCTCGTTATTCGAGTTGATCTTTTTCCGATGCTCGAGTGCTCGTTTCGAATAACGAATCCAATTGAAGTCAATGGGAGACTTGAGCATTTTTCAAGGGGACCAAGGCTCTGCACAGGGAAGCTCTGCCAAACCCTGGAAACCTCAGAAAATGATGGAAACACCATGGAAATGGACAGGAAACAGCAGGGGCAGCATGCATGGATGCCTCTGAGGCTGCCTAATTGCAACATTATGCCAAAATTATGGGCAACAGAATGGCGATGACAGAGTGACCGAGTGAGGTGAGGTAGCATCTAAAACCCCCAATAATTGACCCTGACACTATAGGGTACAGCATGCGGAGGCAGCGGCAGGCTAGAGAGTGGCATGGCGACATACCCCAAATGGACTCAGGCTTCAAACCAATTGAAAAAATTCCTTTTGGTGAGGATAATGTGTAGCACTGTACGTATCAGTATTTGGCCTGGTTATGGTGGCAGAGAGGAACCAAAGGAGGTGAGCAAGAAGTGCTGAAATTATTTCCTATGTGAACAAAAGGTTGACGGTATATTTAGACGATAACACAGCATGGCGGCGACAGAGTGACCAAGTTCCATAACGTATCTGGTGAAACACCCGAAAAATGAGCCTGACACAGCTCGTTTGCTAAGGGGGCGACATGTAGAGGCAGCTATGGAGACGACCTTTGGAGGTATCTATGGAGACGACATGTGGAGGCTGCTATGGTGACAACGTGTGGTGGCAGCTATGGAGACAACCTGTGGAGGCAGCTATGGAGATGACATGTGGAGGCTGCTATGGAGACAACGTGTGGAGGCAGCTATGGAGACGGTGTCTGCTATGCAGACGACGTGTGGAGGCATGTGGGGGGGGGGGCGTGCACTCAGTCATACTGCTTTGCATCCATTGTCAAAGTGAGTGACCCATATAAAAAATCAGAAAATCACAGCCAGTTAAACACCCGAAAATGTAGCCTGACACAGCTCGTTGCTAAGGGGATGACGTGTGGAGGCAGCTATCCATACAACGTGTGATGGCAGCTATCAAGACGACGTGTGGAGGCTGCTATGTAGACGACGTGTAGAGGCAGTGGAGACGGTTATGGCACCCGAGGTGAACGTAAGGAGGTGAGAAAAGGGGAGTGAAAAGATAGATTTTAGAGGTAAAAGGTTATAGTAGTAGATTAAAGTTGCTGCAGTTAAAACAATGCTAGTTGGATCTTGGGATGGATCTGGCAGTCCACTGCCAGACGAGCTTTTGCCTGTCCAAGCCCCTGCCTCTCGGCTCCTCCCCACCCAAAATGGACCTGGGGGCCCGAAGGGACCCGGACGCAGAAGCAAACCATCACGGATATGCGACAGGATGGTAAGTCAATCACCCCATTGGTTTGAGACCAAACCACACTCCCTATTGTGCATATTTGCAGCATGGCCACAAACATTCACCACCACCATACAGGCTCCCTGCAGCCAGGAACATACATTGTGTTTTATAATATGATTCATACAGATTCGATTCAGGTCGAATCAAATTTTTGGAAAAATCGTGCAACCCGGTTGAATAAATTTTGAAAAATTCACCCATCTCAATCTGGGATATCTTCAAGCTGGGATAAGTCTCAGATCCAACAATTATCAAAGTATCAAATATGTTATAGAATTTACAAAATTGTATCAATGAAAAATACAAAGATGGTTCAGCCGGAAAATCTTAGGTAAGAGGTATGGATTTTTTGTACGACGATATAACTGTGCTCTATTTTTAACTTCCAGTTCATTTTTTTCATGATATTCTTTCCCTACCAACTATACAGTCTCTGTATGAAATATTAAAAAGTGCAGTAAACGGCTTATAGAAAACTGAATAACAAGATAAAAAAATTAAGGTTCTGCTTACATGGTGTCTGATTATACTGTGTTGTTAGTTTAGACTGAGAAGGATGCATCTTAACGTGGTTTTTATAGTAATACCAGATGAACAGCGGTCTATTCCTGAAATACTGGTTCTATGCAACTCCGTCGATTCTGGACTAGCCCAAAGGTTAAGGCTCACTTCAGATCCCTGCCTCTCCTGGACCCACTTGATTTGACCCTGCTTTTGTACCATCTTCCTTGCTGCTCAAACAACCAAAACACTAATTGTTCTCCTCCTTCTAACTGTCCATTGGTCTTTGACACTGTTGACCATTTCTCCTACTGCAGGACGCTATGTTTTCCCTCTCTGTAGGTGTGCCTCATGGTATTTTTTGGGACCTCTACTCTTCTTCATCGACACCTCTGGCTAGGACATCTAGGTCCATGCGCCTTCCATATCATTAGTTGGCGCAGATGACACCACCGGAATCTAGTTCTGGTCAGAAATCTTTATTCCATTTCAAACTTAACAACAAACGAACAAAACAAGAATTCATAATCTTTCCCCACCTAAAGATGCTTTTGCACTAGATAATAAAAAGTCACCATTCATGGCCCCAATCGCCCAAGTCCACGCCTTGAGTATCTTTGACTCTTCTCTATCCTTTAAGCATCTCAAATACGCGTTACTGCAACCTGTCACCTCCATCGTAGGAATAGCTCTCGCATTGACCATTCCTAAATCCAGAAGAGTCCTATAAATGACTAGTCCATGTACTTGCATTTGTTAGTCGTATCGGGATGCTATGTGATCTTGTTGCCAAGACTCATGTACAAGCAGACCCCCCCCCCCGCCCCCCCCCCCGAGCGCCGACGTTTTTCAGCATCATTTTTGGGTATGAACCAAACTCGGGCTTATACACGAGATACACGGGGAAGTATATATAGACAAGCTATAATATAGTTTAGTAAGTATAAGAAGTTCCCGTGTTCTGTTTTTTTTATATCAGCACAGTTTTTGACTGATCCCTGATTATCATTTTGTACTGTCCGTGCTATCTTGTTCGTTATGCCAGATTGCTCAACCCACACCTTTTTTAATTACTTGTTTGTCTATATATTACTGTCGTTACAATGGAACAAGCAATGGGAAAAGACAATAAGTTACTCCCACTGTTTGAGGATGTTGTTATGGCAGATTGTCAACCAACCCTTTTTTTAATTGTTGGAGATCTTGTTACATGTCTTTCAATGGAACCACAAGTAATGGGAAAGACGATAAGACTCGACACTGTTTAGGATGGTCCGTAACGGTTGGGTAAAAGAATACCAGGGTGAAAAGTTCTTGCTGCTTCATCCCTCCTTGCCATTACAGGGTTCTTGAAATGCTTGAAGTAAAAATAGTAAAAAAACAAAATGACTATTAAAGTCATTTAGGGGGGAAAGAAGAACTGAATGAGTAGTATTAAACAGGAGTGGGGTGGAGAAGTTTGCGCCCCCCTTATCCACCCACCACCCCCCCCCCCTCAACCCCCTCCCCCCTATAATTGCTGGGTTTTCATGGACAGCATACTTTAGTTTCACCTATGTGTTTCTTTTCACGTGGCAATTTTTTTTCAATGCCAGTTCACACATCAGGCACACCACAGATGCTCTAAGGACACTCAATAAATTACCTTTTAGATATAGTGGGGCAGATTTACTTACCCGAGGGTCCATCACACGATCCAGCCGACGCGTTTCTCTGCGGACACGGACTCGCGTCTTCCGGCGCATTCACACTAAGCAGTTCCTCCGACGTCCACCAGGTTGCGCGCTGAGCGGAATGCATCTGAGTTCACCAAGCCCGGCCCGAGTGAAGCATTTTTTTTAAATGCAGCGTTTTTTCAGAACCGTCGGGTTTGTACGGCCACGCCACTGATTTGAGTCCCGGTCATGCCGTGGCAAAAATACCGGATTGCTGTGCCCAAATCCCGGGGCAATTTCAGGGAAAAAAGGCGAAACGAAAATTTGCGTAACGCCAGAATAAACGATAATCGGGCCCTTAGTACATGACACCCAGTGTATCTAAAAAATCTATAATTTAAGTTAATATTTCAACATGAATGGATAATACGTGATCGTTGAGGGTACCTCAGTAGTGAGATATCAGTGATACAAATGTATTGTGTTTTAAAAAATATTATTTTAGAAGGCGGATTAGGGACTTTTAATTATCTTTCTAAAAGGTGAGTTGAACAACTTATTTTATTCATTTTGAAATGCAAACTAAAAATATTATAAAGTATATCATAAAATAGACAAAGGAAAAATTTTCCGTTATTTTATTTTTGTCACCTTCCTTGCTTACTTTCATTTATTGCTTAATGATAGAATTTCCCTACGCTTTGCGGCCCTCATCTGGAATGTAAAGTTCTTACAGATACAATTTTATATCATTCTATTTCATATCATTCATTTCTATGTAATATAATCATACAGAAAAAAACAAATGATGATCTTACAGAATCAGAAACCTTATTACTTTTTATTTAAGAGATTTCATTAATTATATTAAAACACCAACTCACACAATTTTTAATATTGCACAAAAATTAAGATTCAAATTTAAAAAAATTGGCTAATAATATTGTATTTAATTGCATTTGTTATTCTACGATAAAGTGCAAATGTGTACAATTAGCCTGAAGTAACTGTTTAAAAGATTACAACTTATAAAAAAATAATTAGATTTTAAGAGCAGTGTTACTGCAATTGCAGATTTGCATGCGAGAATAGAAAGTCTTCTATAAAAGAGGCAGAGATATTAAAATGAAACTAGTTGATCATGATCTGATTATTTCTGAATAATCGAGCTTACACATGACCCCTCTAAGATTCTCTGGGCCCACCATTAAATAAGGGGTCGAATGCAGCATTTACAACGGGTTTTGCGATTTTCTTTATGTTTTCGCAGAAGCTGCCCAGGTTTTTGGTGCACGTGAAGGATTGGTTTGATCGGCGCCGGCTTGATGACACAAATCGGGGCCAGTGGCGTCGGACAAACCCTAATGATTCAGACAAACCGCGAATTTAAAAAGCAATTGTGTCGCAAAGTCAGCACTCACAATTGCACCGGGAAGAAGAAGGTGAAATCCAGTGGGGACCTCAGAGGGGGGGGAAGGGAAGCGACACAGCAGGAAATGTACAATCTTAGTGAATCATGGACAGACCTGATCCTCCGCCGGACAATGCCCCCAACCCACCGGCCCCCGCGGGACACCTCCCCGCCGACACCTGCCGCGACGGGTACAGATAACTGTGCACCCCCCCCCCCCCCTCTGTGTTGCAGGCGCACCTAGACAAAATTAAACACAGGATATAGTCACCAAATGTGGTATCCTAACAATGACTACTAGTGTTTGCTTCTAAATTTCGCCCCCCCCCCCCCCCCCCCCCCGAATTATTAAAGGGAACTTAACACCCAGGACCTCAATTTCTCACTAAAGAAAGGTTTGGCGCGAAGCCCATCAACACCTGTAGGACAAAATGCCCTTTTCTAAGCCCTTTGCATCTAAACACTAATTGTAGTGTTAGAACATTACCTAGGCACCACAACAAATCCTCCGTGTAGTCACAGGGTTGAGCTCTTGGTTTGGCATGGCATTTCTAAAACCAAACACACTTGAGTGATGTCCCTGGCCACTGCAGGATGCTCCATATTGTTATCTGTACAGCTTCCTTCCTCCTTCTCCTACAAGACAGGTTACAGCCTGGGCCACGCTGACCCATCATCAGAGAGGCCCATCCTAAATATCTTCACTACCATGGCTACTATATTTATGGGAAAACAAATAATAGTGTTATTAATTAAAATATTCAACAAATTCCTGAATCCCCATCGGTGCATCTGAACCAGCTACATCATGAAATATGGCATTCCACATATCAAATATAGAGTTGAATGTATCTGGAAAAGTTATTTTCCAGGGGAAAATACATGCTCTATCCTATAGTACGCTAAAAAAATTGAGGGAAAAATCCATCAAATTTGAGGAGGAAATTCATGTATCCTTCAAAAAAGGGAGGGATTTCCTTCCAGGGCCTTCCACAAAATAGCCCACTGTGACAGGGTTGTGGTTCCTGATCCAATGCCTTCCCACAATGGGTGACCTGGGGCGGGGGAAGAGTCTTGGAGAATTTTAGGTAGAAAAATTACCATTCTGACTTTGGTAGGAAGGCGAGGGTTAGTAGTTTATACGAATTGTTGTAGCTAAAACCCATTCCAAACACCTGAATGCAACTAGTGGCTGTAGTTGGTATTAATTTGGGGGTAAACGTTTGGGCCAATTTCATTGGCTATTTCAATTATTTTGATTGTTCCTTAGCTGTCACGCAATTTTGATGGTTATCTATTTTTTTCCCTCTGATGACAACTCCCCAATACTTTAATTTCTTGTAAGACCTTACAATAAAAAACTGGTCTAACATGGCTCCCATCAGGGTGAGGTGTGTGGGGGGTGTTGGGGGAGAGATTGTTAAACAGTTGATAAATTCCACTTCTAAAAGATTCCTCATTGAAGAAAAGCTTCCCTGTCTTCCGGATGGGGAGAAGTGGAGTGGATTACTAAGGGCAAGAAACATTTTCTTTTTTCTTGACAAATAGGGGGCTAGCATAGGGGGGCGATTAAATATGGGCGATTCCACTTTCAGAATTCAATGTTGTACTATGTTTATTCGCATTAACATGCAAAAAATATCATTTCCAAAAATATACAAAAGGCATGATCACAGTTTATATAAATGTACCCAAAAGGTACTTCATATCAATTGGCTTCTTTTAAAAAAGTTACCTAAACAACCGAAGATTTTCATGACTTTGGATTTGTGTTTTCAAGCTGTGCAAATGTCAATGGCCCTGAAAAATGCCTTCCATCTACTTCTTTGTATTGGTTAGATTAATGTACAAGTAAAATGCCAGTGTTTGTACTTTAATATGTCTGGAATAAAACATATGGAACATATTGAAGATATAGAACCCCTCAGATATTGATTCCTTCATTTAACTTCTTAACAACGTGTGACACAATTAGCATAGGAGATGGGCGGAATTTTTCAAAATTTGATTTTTCCGAGTTCGCCAAATCAATATGACTATTATGTGTAAAAAAACAGGGTATCTTCATAGATTTCGGAGATTATTTACCAGAACATGTTCTTTAAACGCTGGATACGGTAGAAACCCCAGCGAAAGGTGAGAGGTCGGTCAGGCAGTAATTTGCACTGGACATCACTGATAGTGCCCTTCCTTTTAATCTGTCAGTGTCCACCTGCAACCAGTCAATAATCAATCAAGTATGGCTAAAGCAAAACAAACAGGAGTTCATCCAAAACAGAGATGGCCCGTAAATGGGATATTTTGCATGTCCTCTATTGTTCTGTATTCCACTCATGCTTTTGGCTTAAACACCAAACACCACATCATAGGTGGGGGAGAGTGAAAACAGCATTTGGAAATCACAGGTGTGCTAGGGCAGACAGCGGTCAGTTTGGCAGCAGCATATGAGTAGGCAGCAGAGTGGCACAATGCACTTCAATTATGGAGGGTGGCAGCGAACATCGTTGGCCACAGAGTGGCAGAAGGACCGAGTGGTGGATGGTGGCTGGCAGCAGCATCATAAGGTCAGAGCGTGGCACAATGACCCATCTGGTGATGGAAACAACAGGTAGGCCACTCAGTGTGGCACAATGACATAGTGTGGACCTGGTGTCAGCAGACGACCAGCAGTGACTGGTCAGAAGTGCAATATGACAGAAGTTGGAGGCGTGTGACAATTCCAGTCCCTGGTTAAAGATGTAGGAGGCAAGATGGAAGCTACTGCAGCAGATGTGTGGGCAAAGGGAGGGTGGCAGCATCAGAGTAGTAGCTAAGGCAGGTAGTTAGCCAAATACAGACTCATCTCAACGTTAGGGGAGGGTCATGGCTGATCTTATATAATGCATAAAGCATTGGTGTGTTGAAATCCTGGCCAATCCATGCATGATCATCTGGTGTAGGTCAATCTTCAACCATTAAGGTGTGGACAAGCGGGTCTCTCCTGGGGTAATTATGGCCACCCCCGTTCGCACTGAACTGAACTTCTCTACTGCCAAAATCTTGTGGCCACGTATGAAGTTTGGCTGCCCAAGTCGGTCCAGCGGGATTCTGTGTCGGGGGGTGGTAGAGGTTGTCCAAATATAGCTCACACCTTGCTGGTGCAAAGGTTTGCTCCAAGTCCTGATGCTGCTGGTGGCGGCTACCCTCCTCACTAAGTGGGTTGAGGAAGCTGCTCATTAAGAGCCAGACTTAGCTGCTGCCTGATGTAGCCCCATTCCACAGCAGCTTGGCCAGTTAAGTATAGGAAACGATCATAATCTTTTTCTCTGTTCATGACAGGCACTGTATAAAATAGGAAGCTGGAAATTCTACCTGTGGATAACATCGCATATCAGCCTATGTTGGGGGAAGCCATTCTGCCACTGCAACTCGCAGGAGGGGGGTTGTTGCAGATGGGTGGAATTGTCTGCAGAATGGCGTGGAGACTTTGGAACCTTTTAACAACCAGATTGACTGTGCGCAATGCAAGGCGCCATGGGACCATCCCTTACTCGGTGCTGCACGGACACCATGTTTGTCCTCAATGCATAGTGGCGCTGAGCCCAAACCACCTAGTAGATCTCTGGCTGAGGAAAATAAAATCGACAGAGGCTGGTTTAAGACCGGTGGAGGGCTATGCTGACATTCTGCCTCGGCCATGCTAACTAAGGATTGTATCTAATGCACCCCACGGACTCTTGGCTGGGGTTGTCGATGTCATTTGGGGGAAGTGGGTTGTTTATCAACACACTGCACTAGATGACCCAGCAGTCTGGCCTAACAGAGTCACCCCTGTGCGACGTCCCTTTCCCCTAACTGTGCTGCAACCTGCGCCTGCTTCCACTGCCACCTCCTCTGTCGACTTAGTGGTTAATTACTATGTTGATTGCCACGGAATTCTTGATATCACTTTATAACAAAAAAGAATTGGAAATTTGGGGAATCCGGGAATCCCAAAACTGACACCCAGGATTGATGAAAAAAATCACTCCATCAATATGTGCGATTTGACACAGATTCTTGATATCAAACTTGAGCAACAAAAAAGTATTGAAATTTAGGGAATACAGAACCCCAAAACTGACTCTGGACTTCTTTGAGATAAAAAATCACTCCACCAAACATGTGGATTTGACACCGCACTTTTTGATTTCAACTTTAGCCAACAAAAATAAATTGAAATTTGGGAAATACCAAAACCCAAAAAATGGGACACCTGGACTTTGAGCAAAAAATCACTCCCTCAACTATGTTGATTTGACCCCTGATTTTCTTGATATCAACCTTTAGACAACAAAAAAGGATTTGAAATTTGGGGTAACAGTTGTCCCAAAACGTGACACCCCTTGACTTTGAGCAAATTTTTTTGGTACAACAGAAAAAGCATATTTAACAAAAAACTAATTAATGAAATTGACCTAAAACCAGACAAACTGGAATCAAAGAATTTGAAGGAATCACTGACTGAAAACAAAAGATGGCTGTAACTCTCAATAAGAACAGACTCCAACGGTCTAACATGTGAGATTGTCTTCTGCGACAGCATATTTCAACTTCTATAGATGTTTAATACGATTTTAGATTATGGCTTTGATAGAAGGTCACTTATCGGACATTCTACCACCAGATCAAGTATTCTAACCAAGCCCACTAAATTGCGGTGCATGCCCCCTCGGGCAGGATCTGTCTTTTCACTTTCTATTCCTGTTTTTTTTTTTTAGGGCGCTGTCCCATGTGGTTCGCAGACGGGTAAGACAAAACGCGCCCACACGGGGGCGGTCCGCGCCGATCAGCATCGGCAGGTTCTAGGGAAACGGCCTGCGATCGGGAACGAGCCACGGTGGTTTCATTGATCGCCGATCTATCGAGACCGCCGGGGGGGGGGGGACCACCCGGTGGTGCGCGCTTTTGGCTGCGTCTGCGTTTGCGAACGTAAGTGGGACAGCGCCCTTAAGGGGTTTTAGAATTATGCAAATGAGCGAGGAGCTCTGGGTTCCATAGATATTTATGGGAGCTGGAGCCTTTCAAATGGCATTTCTGCATAATTTTTAAGCCTTTTTCTTAAAACACGCGGGGCTTGAAAGAAAAAAGGAAAAAAGAAGAGCAGATCCTGTGCCAGAAGGGGGCACACACTAGCATGATGCAGGCTTGTGGTTTACAATCATGATCTTGGTGGTAGATGTCTTTAATATAATCAATTTATTGCTCTCTACTATTATTGGGTGTTTTTTCATGTGTAGTTTTGGCCGTGCTTGATATGCTATTGGATAACCCATGACTTGGTACTGAGATATAATTTTCTGACATTAATTTCACTTATTGACAAGAAGAGGGCCTAAAATACCAAAGATAGTTTCAGTTTTTTAAATTTCTGATTTACACCAAGAAAAAAAATACTGGTTTCCAAAAGTTTATTTTCATAAGTGAGATATTTCTAGATAAGCATTATTCATATATATCTAAATATGCAATCGTCGGAATTTTTTTAAGCGGGAAACCAGGCATCATGTGGCTCTTGCTAATCCTTAGGGCGACTACCAAGACCTTGCCGTATGTAGCCTGATTGTTTAATGCTAATTTGTTAAGGTCTTCTTGTGCTCGGTCTTTCCTAGTATTACCTGACTGCTTGTTGTTACGGTTGGTCGCTGTGGCTAATTTGTATTCTCGCTGTATGAATAACGTTGCCGAGCAGATACCCGCTTAATTAAAACAAAAAATACAGTTGTGGACCTGGAGCGTCTAGTTCAGAGGTTAAGATCCTACGAATAAACTATTTCTAATAAGTTTATTTTTTAAGTATTATTTTCATATAAGATGGAATTAACATTATCAGAAATTTTAACTAAAGGCATAAAGGGGGTGCTTGCTGATGTATCTGACAGTGCAATGTGCAAGGGAAAATTTAGAGAAAAACTGACGTGCGCTTGAACAAGGAGTCTCTCATAAGCTTTTATCACGAAAAATCGAGAAGATAGGTGCATGATCACTTGTCGCAAGCTTACATAGTGCTTTGTATTATACTGTATATTTTCTAAATGTATAAATTTAGACTGCTCTGGACAAGAATAACACATATCCTTGATCTTGATCGTGCAGGGATTTTTATTGTTAGCAGATTTAGTAAACCCTTTATAATCGTATGAATAAGCCTACATTAAATATGTTAATATTAGTGACACTAATTTTTTCAGCAAGCCAAGGCAGATTTTCTACTGGGGAGTATCAACAGGACTACCTTTTTTCCCTACACGACAGTCTCGGCCGCAAGGAACCTAGAGATTGCATAGACAGATTTGAAGCTCAGTTTTAACAAAAGAAAACTTTGAAGCTTCGGGTACAGCAATAGAAAGGGTCTGGTTGCTAAGCAACGAAAAAGCTGAATCGTAGGTGGTAAGGAACTAATAACTAATCTCAAATATAAATGCTAAACACATTGATTGTATGTCAACATTTTAGCATAGCAAAGGTGACCTATGTACTCGCAAGCAAAACTGCCATATAGAATGTGCTTCACTAATTTAATATTAATTGTCATGAAAGAGGAAGATAATAAACATATACTCTAACTTAGTACTGGTACAAATGGAAAGAATACTCTAGCGTGGGCGATATATAACACCCTTATATACTGTATCCAACCATAAAATTTGCAACACTACAGTAATAAATAGTACATCAATGAGTATAACCCACTCCATATGATAGTAACTGCAAACATATGCGCCCGGCAACATATTCATCGTAATAACCACATGCAATTTGCCCATTAATTAAAAATTCCGTAAATGAATACCGATGTACACTGGTTAACATAAGCTGGCTATCTGCTCAGAGTTAAGTAATGACAGGGACAGACATTGTTGTTAGTTATATTAGTAATTAGAAATAAAGTATTAACACCACTACTATCCATAATCATGTTAACCAGGATAACAATCTGGTAAACAAGCACAGTAGCATATCTGCATGGTAATTGCTGATGTACAGAGCATACCCAGGCAATGAATAGTACATGCACACTACACAGCAGGGCCAGTACACAAACAAAGCCAAACTAATTCACACTAATTGACGGTTTCTAAATCGCTACTGGTCGATAAACCATCTAACAAGGCACAATAAGGCTGTTGACCAGACCAATTCACAATAACTCTAATATCGGTACTCCGCCCTGACATTGTACAATAGATAATACGCTCTTTGAGGTGCCGGGTATTGGATTGTACACTTGTTACTAACAATGGGTAGTAGTACTGGTTGGTAATGTATGGGGGTTCCAGCTCAGAATTCATGAAAGTAGATAAGCATTTTGTAGACACAAAAAAGTATAAAGTTTTTTCTTAATAATCAAATCCAGTATGCAACATCCCATGTCAAACAAAAACAGAGGAATAGGTATAAGTGAGATGAGCGAGCAACTACTTGTCCGAGCTTGATGCTCGTTCGAGCATAGCATACTCGAAAACTGCTCGTGTCTCTGGACGAATATTTTGCCAAGCTCGAGAAAATGGCATTCCCGCCGGTTTGATTTTTGGCGGGCAGAAACAGAGCCAATCACAGCCTGGAGACTCTGCAGTACGACGCCCGCATCAACATGGTTACATTACATGTCGATAAGCAGTGTTGGCTGGCCTGATGCAGGTGACCCTGAATTATAACCAGCCACTGCCCGCGGTGCTTGGAATCATTTCTCTGCCTGGATGCCGTTAGGGATAAGCTGCTGCTGGAAGATAGAGATGTGAATAGAAAAGGGGCATGTCCCATTCCTCCCAGAGCAATCCTGGTTTAGATGATGACTTAATAAGAGACCAAAACAGGTGTGCTCAGCATTACAAGAGCATAGACTTTAGCAAAATAGAAAAAAACAGAAACAGCGGCACTAACCCGCACGGTTGTCTCTCTTATTTCATACAAGTAAAAGTACATTCGGTAATGTGCCAACATGGGGTAGAGAGGGAGCAGGGGTACAGACAAAGGGCGACAGCCGTTTCGCGCCGTCTGGGCTTTCTCTAGCCTCCGAGAAAAGGCGTCCTCACCTGGCTATAAAATTGAGCCGGCTGGGGCGTCACTGCTCCGGTAGCCCAGCAACCTCAGACGCTAGTTTTCGTAGCGGAAATGACGCTATTCATATAATTCGTCGTCAAAATGAAACTAAAAAGGTGAATTATTTACACACGTGCAAGTCTAAAACAATTTAAAAACGGAAAGACTACTCCTTATAGCTCACATAGCGACGCTAGCTTATTTATGTGCAGCAAAAGTACAGAGAAACTTTAGCGAGGCCAAACTGCTAGCTTCGTTAACCCTTCTTTAGACGGTTTGAAACATAAGAAAGAAAACCATCTATTCAGAATGCTAGCCCATGCATATCCTTCGCAACTCTAGAGGAAAAACCCCATAATCGTTCTTATCATTAAGCCCTAACGGGCCCATCGCGTTGTCTTAATGATCCAACGCGCTTCTTTTCTTAATAGCATTCTGGTGGCGATCACCGCCATTAGGAGGAGGGATTGGGACATGTTCTATGCCTCCAAAACGGAAGCACGCTATCCCCACCCCCCCATGGAAATTTGTTAACATGCTCAATTAACCTTGGTGCACCTTTTCCACTTTTTTCGAGTGACAGTGTTCACTGAATCTCACATGCAGGGGTCTGATCGTCTTCCCTATATAAAGTGGGCCACACGGGCAAAGGAAGATAAAAAAACGAATTGTGTACTTACATGAGAAAAATTGGCGTATGATTCGGGACATTAACCCTCCCATACATCACAAATTTGGTTTTAAAGATTTGCTGACAGTACTTACAGGATGCCCGACAGCAAAAATTCCTACAGGAAACCATTCTATTGAGCCAGTGTCCTGCCCCCCACTTCACTACCCCGGGTCTATGCGGAGTCGGACAGGCAGTTAGACGCCTTCCTAGTTCAATCAATGATGACTGGTTCAAAGTCCGTAGCTTTATAAACTGATGTAGGATTAGGTGTGAACTGAAGAAAAACAGGAATGTACAATCTATTAGAATAGTACAATAATATAACAGGAGGCATGTTACATACATTACATTATGCATATAACAGGAAACAAGCTGATACATATACAGTTTGGGACCACACATGGCGAACATGAGGTTGGCCATGTGTGCAATTACAGTGCAATTACAGATCTATACATTACACTATATAAGAGACTTTATACAGAGTGTCCTATAGCTGCTAGTAGCTATAGATTCTTATAGACAGTCTCCTTACCGGCTATACTACAACCAAGGGTTAAGATGAATGAAATAGGTCTGCTCTCTGTGTAGACATGAAGGAACTGCCCTCTCCTACCCACAATCCTTTGTAGCTGCTAGGTGGGTGGGGAAACAGAATGTAGTAGTTAAACTTGGCCATTAGATGGCGCCAGCAATAAACATCGTTACATATGGACAAATTAAGAAACATCATTTAACCTGCATAACATTTGCCAGTGGCAGCACACTCCCCGCCTGGCGTCAAACGATGCCACCATAAGAGTCTCAGATGCCAGCAATACATTAGTTCAGTTACTGGTCTGAAGAACATTTGTGCAGGTGCCAGCCTTTACACTCCTTAACATTAGCAGCTTGGTATTTTTGAAAGAAGCGAGCATGTGGTTAAGAAAGTGATGGCACGAACAAGTGATTTCCAGTGAAAACCGGCTGAATCGGTGAGGACTAAGGTAATTGTCTGAAGTCACTGTGTGTAGTGTCGACACCCTTTGGGACGGATTTTCTGCATCCTTGTCAGCATCCACAAGTTCAAAAGTTAAGATCCGTGCGCCGTGTTCTGGCTGTAAGAAAAGGCAGGACCTGATAACCATGTTAGTTGTCTTTAAGGCGGTTGGCGCAACAGATCTAGTTGCTTGGCCTGCAGGATTTTGATCAGTAGGAACAAATGCCACTGTTTGGCAAAGTTGACCACTCTTGATTCGTAGAACCCTGTTGTTGACATACACATAAAGCGTCGGCTTTCGGTTGGATATATCCCAAGAAGACTACCTTGCTGTCTGTGTAAAACACAGCATCTTTTATCTCCAAATGCATCATCTGTTGGCGACATACTCAGCTAGCTCAACTGATAATACGGCAGCACAAAGTTAAATATCGGTTACTAGTGTGCTCAGGGAGTGGTAGTGGTGCAAGTTTTGCTTTGCCCATGACGAATCCTAATGACATTGGCCCGTTAATGTCTACTGTTTTAGATATGCCACAGCAGCAATGCTTTGAAGAAGCATCAGAAAACACATAAAGTCTTTGTAGCTGAACCTCTGTAAGGCAGGGCATAAGTGGCAATGCTGCTGCAACATGTAGATGAGAGAGATTTGTTAGAGGTCCTTCCACTTACCCACAGTGCTTTCTTTTCATGAGGAAGTTGTTCATCCCCCAGTCAGAGGCATCATGAGTCAAATCTCTAAGTATTGCCTTACCTTGGATTTAACAGAAGCTGCAAACCCTAAAGATCATACAAGCTGTTATAGACGCAGATAGTACTCTCTCCGAGTAAAGGGTTTCTCTTCCTCGCTGACTCGGAAGTAAAGGTGCCATACTTTAAGTCCCAGAGAAGTCCAAGAATACGTTGCATTGGAAAGTGTCAGTAATTAAGTCCTTTAAATCATTGCTGTAATCATGAGAGGGAAATGCTATCCATCAATTTTTGCTGTTGAAGCGCATTTATGGAGTATCAGTGATTTGAATTAGCAAGCATTTCTTGAGCTCTCTTAAAGACTGATTGCAGACTCATTTGTAGGTAGCGATTTTAAACAGTCATCCACATATAAAAGTCCTTTTGACAAACTGTGTAACGTCTGAACCATATTTCTTTCTCACCCTCCCTGGCTGAATGTTTAAGGTCCAATATAGCAACTGATGGGGAAGGGCTGTTACCAAAGATGTGCACACCGCATGCGATACTCGATGGGTTCTTCCAAGGGGTTGTTGTCCTTGAACCAAAAGAACCTAAGGAAATTTCGGTGTTCCTACTTAACACAGAAAAAAACAGTGGAACATTTGTGGATGTCAGCATAAATGCAACAGAGTCTGCGAATCTGAGAAGCACTCCCAAGGAGTCGGTTGTTGAGTTGGACATGGCAATAGGACATCATTTAAGGAAACACCACTCAAATTTGGCACTAGAGTCGAATACTACTCTTATCTGTCCTGGTTTCTTGGGTGGTAAACTCCAAATTAGGTAGATACCAGCACTCCTCTGAATCCTTTAAGGTTGGAGCTATCTCTGCGTGAGGAGTTCTCAAATACACTTTCCATAAATGAAAGAAGTGGTCTTTCATATCAGGCTTTTTCTGAGATTTCCGTCTAAGGGAAGCAAATCGTTATATAGACTTGTTCTCGATTGTTAGGCAACACTGCCTTTTGGGTCTGAAGGAAGAGGTGCTATCCAGCTATTTGATTCGTCTTTAACTATTCCTTGCTCCATTATTTCTAAGAAGTAAACGTCATCTCAAAGGACCTTGCCAGTTGATTGTCTTCCTTTGTTCTCTGGAAGACTGTGCATCCTAAGTGGTCATGTACTAGTACAAGTATGGTTGTCCAAAGGTTGCTAGTGTCTGACAGGTGGAGTGAATGCTGTGTGGCCAATAAGCGTCTTTTATGAAGATGTCCTGTAAAAATGTTGAAAGAGAGAAGGGCGTGCAATTCTCTAATGTGCTGGTAAGCATGTTGTTCACCGAAGGTGGTCTGTGCACACCACCTATACAAACATCACCTACAATCACCCACCCTAGGTCAAGTTTCGGGCAATGGAGCATGTGAGGACCAGATATCTGATGTCTAGGCTTTGTGAACTTGCAAGATATCTCTTCCAAGAAGCGAATTATCTGAGCTTGAGGATCTAACTTTGGTATGAGATGAGTATATGCTCAAATGGGTTTGGTGTTTTGCGAACATCTGGTGTAGGGATTTCAGATGTGTTTAGGGATCAGGTTACACTCGATTATGGTTGGTAAATTCAGGCAAGGTGCGACCATCTATAGACTCTATTGTGTACCCGTCAGCTCTTCTCCCCGCCGTCTCAACAGTGCCTGCACAAGTCTTTTAGGAGTAGGGAGAGCTGGGTCCCTTAATTGTTGAAATGTCAAGAAAGTAGATCTAGCCAGAGATTTATTACTTGGTCATCAGAATGGCATTATACTTTGAAGGCTTTGTCTTTGCAGCCCGTTGGGTAACTCTGACAAGACAGATTTTTGAGCAGGCACCTGCACCTAACAAGTCCTTTGCAGACCTCAGTGCATTGAGAAGTAACATCTGGTTGTCTTGTGTTCAGTATTTTCCCTCCTCTCCACCTTGGTTCCTGGCCACTTTCTACTATGAGACCGAGGCCATGGTGGTGGGCCCAGGGTGCTAAAGCTGAGTTGTGATCTTGCTGTGCACATTCTGTACATTTAACACTGACTTACAGTCCTTTTGCGAAGTGTGATTGTTGCTAAGCAGCACTTGTAGCAGATTTTGTTGTCCCGAGAGAAAGCTTTGCGGCCTCCATGGACTTCTCTCTGAAGCCTCTGCATTTCAGTAGGGAATGTGGCTTCTTGTGCGGGGACACTGCTTATTGGGTCCGTGGATCTTCCATCCTGGTGAGAGGAGCTTGAAGGCCTGAAGAATACTTTTAAAGAACATTAGTTTTGTGAATGCTTACCGGAGTTTTATGTTGTTTAAGACCAGATGGAGTGGCACAGGATAGAGTAAATCGAAACTGGGATCATTTCTGATTTTTGCTTGCTGAGTAATATAATTCAACAAATACACTGAAGGGTGGAACTGTACATCATGGATTTCCTTGTACTTGAAAGCATGATTGACCCACTTCTTTGTAGGTTGTGAGGAAGTTTTTGCACTATAGGGTTGACACCTCTGGCTGTGTCCAAAATGCAAGTCCCATTAATCTCTTCTGCCTTTGGCAACCTGTAGTTCAGTAAAAGATCACTTAGTTCCCTAAGTTTTTGGTAGCCCTACTAGCTTATTCTAGGGAAGTCATCATTCTTTTGAATAATGAATTTTCTATAACCTCGCTGAGCATCATAACACTCATGAGTCTATCCCAGATCATCTTTAAGCCTGTTTCTGGATAGTTTATGTTAATGGCTCTGATCCTCTTGATGCTCGAAGATTCATCTCCAAGCCATTTCACCAGTAGATCTAGCTCTTCCCTAGAAGACAAGTCTAAGTCTCTTATAAGACTCTGGAATGAGGATCGCCAAGCCCTATAGTTTCAGGGCGATCATTGAACTTTACAAGTCCTTTGGTGACAAGCTACTCGAGCAAGAACTTAGGCAAAGTCTATTGTGGGCTTGGTTTGTGCTGAGACAGGTTGGCAAATGGTTGCCTTGGTGAGAGTGTGGGTGTAGCCATACCTGTCAGAAGTCTCTTTTTAGGTTACAGTGCCACACTGTCTGGGAGTGTAGTTAACTTCCTGGACGCTGGGATGAAGCTTGGGTTCTCTGGTGGCAAGGAGTTGACTTGAGCCGTAGCATTCTCTTGCTTGCAGAACGTGGTGCTGAGGTCGCCTTCTTGACTAAAATATGATGCCTTGGATTGACTCGCAGTTGGTACCTTGTTTCATGTGTAGTTGAGGATTACACACAGGATGTTGAAGGACATATTCTGAAGTGCGTTCTAGTGTATCCTGGGGTTCTTGTTCCAGATCAGGCATGCTACTGTGTCTACAATTGTCAGCTTCTCAGTGTTGCTTCCAACGTGCCTCTTTCTAAGTCCAGAGAAGCCTGTTCTTGTGCCCTCTCTTTCTCAATGAAGCCTGTTGTCGTGCCCTCTCTGCTTCTAAGGAGGCTTGTTGTCGTGCCCTCTCTGCTTCTAAGGAGGCTTGTTGTAATTCACAACTGCATCTCTTGTTCAGCAAAGGTAAGCCCGTGTCCTCACTGCTTCCGCTTTTGCGCGGGCAGTGGCGGCGCGTTGCTCGTGGTAGATGCTTTTGAGGACTGGCCCGTGATCTTGTCTGATAGAAGACGCTTGGCTTTGTGACATGCTTTGAGACCGTTTAGAGATTGCTGTGTTGACTGTTGCAGGTGTGACTGCGTAGACAGTAGCAGACCTCTGTGTAGTCTAAATCTTTCCCGCTTGTTTCAAGTAGCCGTTTCACTGTCCTGCCCCCACTTCAGTACCCCGGGTCTATGCGGAGCTAAGGCAGTTAAAAACGCCTTCCTACATTCAACAAATGAGACTGGTTCAAAGTCCGTAGCTTTATTAAACTGATGTAGGATTAGGGTGAAACTGAAGAAAAACAGGAATGTACAATCTATTAGAATAGTACATAATATAACAGGAGCATGTTACAACTACATAGCATATAAACAGGAAACAAGCTGATACAATATACAGTTGGGACCAAACATGCCGACCATGAGTTGGGCCCATCTGTGCAATTACAGGCAATTACAGATCTATACATTCACACTTCATATAAGAGACTTATACAGATGGTCCTAAGCTGCTATAAGATAGATTCTTATAGACAGTCTCCTTCCGGCTATACTACAACAAGGGTTAAGATGAATGAATATAGGTCTTGCTCTCTGTGGTAGAATGAAGGAACTGCCCTTCCTACCCAACAATCCTTGTAGCTGCTAGTGGGTGGGGAAACAGAATGTAAGTAGTTATGATAACTTTGGCCATTAGATGCGCCAGCAATAAACACTGTTACATAATGGACAAATTAAGAACATCATTTAACCTGCATAACATTTGCCAGTGGGCAGCACAGCCAGTTATTCTCTAATGCGGGCAAACGACTACGTACTATGTGATCTTTCACACTTCTACTCCTTCTAAAAGAAACCAAAGGTGGTGCAGTAGTTAAATCTTTAAGGAGGGATCTCTGCAACATGATCCTCTGCTGCTGGTCAGAGATAGCGTTAGGTGGTTTCTATTAGATTAGTGTTAGGCAGGAGTATTCTACAAGAACCCAAATCACCCTTGTTAGGGCTAAAATAGATTATTTTATTATTTTTTTTATTTTACTTTGGCTGGGCTTGCTGGCACTATAGTGCAGCTACACCATATTGTGACGAATTTGCAGGAGGACTTGCAAACGTTATTTTTGGCACATATGCATTTCAAAACACAACTAGGTGGGACAATTTATTGGGGGTTTGATTGAATTAGGCACCAGTCTACCGATTTTTTTTTTCCAAAATCCTTTGTTGTGCTGTCGTGGTGCAAATGCAATTTCATCTATCAAGTCCTGCCTGCTAACGTTAGCAAGCTAGTCGTTTCGTTCATAAAGAAATAAAAAAAAAACAACAAAAAAATTCTCTTTTATATTTATTTTTTTGGGGAGGGGGGTGGGAAAATCTCCGGTATAGCAATCAAATTTTGTCTACTTAGTGAACGTTGTGCCTGCCTACTGTTAGACAGCTATTTCAGAAATCCCATCCAACATCTCTTGGCCGGCTGCCGTAGCACACTGTACGTCACGTGTGGCGTAATCTAATGCGTTTTTTTGTTCACATTAGTACCAGGACATTCAGCAATCCACATTTCACTTTCTTTCTGAAGTCTTCTGCGTGTTTCGTTGATAAAGAAAACCCCCCCCCCCCCACAAAAAAAAAGTTATAAAAAACGAAAAACAAAAAAAAAGAAAAAAATTTCTCTTTTAATTTTTTTGTGGGGTGGGAAATCTCCGTTATAGGCAATCAAATTTTGTCTACTGTAGTTGACGTTTGTGCTGCTACTGTTTAGCAAGCTAGTCTCAAAATCCCAAATCCAACATTCTCTCTGCCAGTGAAGCGTACTGTACGTCACATGTGGCACTAATCTAATAAGTTTTTTGTTCAATTAGTACCTGTACATTCAGCAACTCCGCATTTCAGTTTTGCTTTCTGATTTTTCTGCGTTGTTCGTTATAAGAAATTTAAAAAAAAAAATGTTTTCTTTTCAATTTTTTGGGGGTGGGGAAATCTACCGTTATAGCACAAATTGTATAGCCTCCACACTTCGTCCACATAGCTGCCTCCGTACATCGTCACCCTAAGCAAACGAGCTGTGTCAGGCAGAATTTTCGGGTGTTTCAACACCAGATACGTAATGGAACTCAGCCCATCTGTCGCCGCCATGCTGGACACCTGAATTTTTAATCATAGCGCGCACATATGGATGCCCCATCCCACCGATTAATCATGGAACCATTTCCAAAGAAAATAAAAAAAATAAGGTCCGAAATGATATCCATTAATTCGTAATGAAGTATTAAAACAACCCCGCCTGCTTTTGAAAATGAGAATTTTTTTCTAGTTAAATTTTCGGGACCCACACCATGACACCACCACCACCAGCCTGAACCGTTGATACAAGGCAGGATGGATCCATGCTTTCATGTTGTTGACGCCAAATTCTGACCCTACCATCCGAATGTCGCAGCAGAAATCGAGACTCATCAGACCAGGCAACGTTTTTCCAATCTTCTACTGTCCAATTTCGATGAGCTTGTGCAAATTGTAGCCTCAGTTTCCTGTTCTTAGCTGAAAGGAGTGGCACCCGGTGTGGTCTTCTGCTGCTGTAGCCCATCTGCCTCAAAGTTCGACGTACGTTCAGAGATGCTCTTCTGCCTACCTTGGTTGTAACGGGTGGCGATAGGCATAACGCACTACGTCGAACTTGAGGCAGATGGGCTACAGCAGCAGAAGACCACACCGGGTGTGCCACTCCTTTCAGCTAAGAACAGGAACTGAGGCTACATTTGCATAAGCTCATCGAAATTGGACAGTAGAAGCTTGGTAAAACGTTTGCCTGGTCTGATGAGTCTCGATTTCTGCTGCGACATTCGGATGGTAGGGTCAGAATTGGCGTCAACAACATGAAAGCATGGATCCATCCTGCCTTGTATCAACGTTCAGGCTGATGGGTGTGGTGTCATGGTGTGGGGAATATTTTCTTGCACTCTTTGGGCCCCTGGTACCAATTGAGCATCGTTGCAACGCCACAGCCTACCTGAGTATTGTTG
Source organism: Engystomops pustulosus (assembly GCA_019512145.1). Taxonomy (NCBI): domain Eukaryota; kingdom Metazoa; phylum Chordata; class Amphibia; order Anura; family Leptodactylidae; genus Engystomops; species Engystomops pustulosus. The sequence goes on from CM033642.1 coordinate 66,799,654, forward strand.
CTGACCAGTCCATCCCTTTATATCCACATGTACCCAACATTGATGGCTACTTTCAGCAGGATAATTGCCCATGGTCATAAAGCCGAATCATCTCAGACTGGTTTCTCTTGAACAGGACACTGAGTATTCACTGTTACCAATGGCCTCCACAGTCACCATATCTCAATCCAATAGAGCATCTTTGGGATGTGGTGGAACGGGAGATTGCATCATGGATGTGCAGCCAACAAATCTGCGGCAAACTGTGTGATGCCATCATGTCAATATGGACCAAAATCTATCTGAGGAATGCTTCCACGCACCTTGTTGAATCTATGCCACAAAGAATTGAGGCAGTTCTGAAGGCAAAAGGGGTCCAACCCGTTACTAGCATGGTGTACCTAATAAAGTGGCCGGTGGATGTATATATATATATATAATATATATATATATACACATATATATTAGAGACTAGCATAATTGTATTTCAATCTATACTTATTTCCCATGATGTATTTCTTTTTCAAGCATATTGACAGGCAAAAGATCCAAACAGGTTTTGTGCTTCTCAATAAATCAATCACATCTCCATTACACATAAATCAAGTCTGTTAAAGAAAGTTAATCTTCCCTTTTGCTATTGACTTGCATATTCCATTTGTCCAATAATGCTGCAAAGCTTAAGAGATTGTTGCTACATGTACAAAAGGGTGCACTCTTGCCAAGGGTGTGGGCTTTCACAGGGGCATATGCCAAAATTTATGTAATGCAGTGGAGTTGTTGTAACACATACTCTCTGAACTGGTTTATATGAATTACATATATGTAATTGTATCCATGTTTTTCTTATTGCATAGTGTTTTTTCAATAGAATTTTTATTATCTTATTTCTTTCATAATTTTCTTCACAAGAGAACAAAGACATGGAAGAAACTCCAATGTGCTAAAAAAAAACATTTATGGTCCAATGTGCCACTCATATCTTATTTTCAGCTAAAGGAAAGACCAGGTGTAAAACCAAGGGAGCAAAGCAATAGACAACTGGATACATCCATTTACAAGCATTTGCTGATACATTGCAGGTTTTATGCAGATATTATTGTGGCATAAATCATATACATTGTAAATTCCTCATTATTTTAGGTCAATCTAAAATCCTGCCTAAGGGGTATTCCAGGAATAAGCATTATTTATATACAATGTCTCATTGAAATATAAGCTAATATGTAATTAGTTGTTTCATTAAATTTTGATCCCTTAACAAAGATTATGTGGACATTCATGAAAGTGAGAATTAAATGCTACTGGCCTTTTAAAAAGTCTGCTGATTTTCTCAGTGTGGAGCGACATAGGAGGAAGATTTCCACGGTTCTCATGCCACATCACATGTTCTGCACCTGCCTGGGCAGGTCATGTGATCACCATACGTTGGCTGTAGTCTTTTGGCTGCAGTGCATCCAGTATGGCCAGTGTTGTGGTAAACCCATCTCAGTGAGGCAATGTGCAGTGATGGCAGTTTCACATTACTACTATGATAACAGAGCAGAACAGTCTGTTACATCATCACTGGTAGCAAAGCAGAAGAAGGAGATGGAGTTAGAGACTAAGATCATGGGCCTTGTAGTTTCCACAGTGGTTATCTTGGTGATAACTCACTTACTTTAGAAAGCACTAAACATTTTGTAATTAATAAAAGCAAACTATGTATGCTATATTCATTTATAGCATTATAGGTTTTTGTATCAACGTTCATATTCCTGAATACCCCTCTGATTTATATAATTTATTAATTCATTCATTATTGGAAAACACAAACTTTTAAAATTTGTCTACATTAAAGTCATATTAGAGTCATATTTTAAAACAATGGAATCTGCATAATACTGATTCCATATGCTAAAAATACAGAGAACTACATATTTATCATGCTTTGGGAGACTGGATAATCTTAATCATTTAAGTTTACTCCAATAATGCACATGAAAATCATTGCTACCTTCAAATTGTAGTATTCAACTTATTCAATGGATGATGTCATTCTGTGATTCTGGTTGAAAGGTGATAACAGAATAATCTTTTATCAATCATTTATTTACTTTAGCATATGTTTATAACATTTACTTAACTAATGGTCTTCTTTGCTATGTTTCCAGCGCTCCTTTGCCTCTGATTTGTTTGTTTTGTCCCTACAAAGAAAATGCCAGTATCACTCCGATTTCTGATGAAAAGCAGCGGTTTCTGTATTCACCTAGCCAAACATCTTTCTTCTTTCGTCGGATTTATTGTTGGATATGGAGAGCTAGGATTAACAAGGTTACACGCACCCACAAAAATTCATCATGTGTTTTTCACTCTGACGGTAGCAGGACAGTGGCGGTTAGCTTTCACCCTGACAGTTACTACAGACGAGCATGCGCATGACTCTTTTTATAAACCCCTTAAGGACGCAGCCATTTTGTAGCTTAAGGCTCAGTCCCATTTTGATTCTGACCTCGTCTCTTATATGGTTATAACTTTGAACACGTAACTTATCAAAAGCGATTATAGATTGTTTTCCCACATGTTGTACTTCATTTTAGTGGTAAATTTTGGCTGATAAGTTTTGCGTTTTTTTCGTAATTCGAATCACCCGCGTTTTCAGCAGATCATTAACCACCTAAATAACTTGCCGAATACATGTCCATTGTCTACTTTACTTTTCCATAATTTTTGAAATGTCTGGATAATTTATTGATGTTACGCGGCTTACAAATCGAAGCGATTTTTCCATATTTCCGAATTGACTGTTTTTGGGAACAATAACTGTTTGAAGTAAATTTACATATTTAGCATGAAACCACCCTGTTTAATCAACCCATTTTTCAAATCTGCACCCTCAAGCTTCAAAACAGCATTTACGAAGATTGTTAACCCCTTGAGATCCTCATAGTAATTGAATCAAATGGCGGTGAAATTTATAATGGTCAAATTTTGTCGGTTACACTTCATTTGGCCCTAAAATTACACATTTCCAAAGATTAAAAAGAGAAAACCCACCATAAAATTTGTTCACATTTTCTCCTAGTACAGAGACCCCCCCACATTGAACCGTACTTGTTTTATGGGGGCAGCTTGAGGCGCAGAAGGGAAGAGCCCTGCAGCTGCCAGGATTTTAGTTTCCTCATTGCCCCCTATTGAGCTATAAAATTTTCGCTTCCGTTATTTGGGCAATGCATGGCATTTTTTTTTGCGGGTAGATGCTTTTTCCAGTGTTATCATTTTGGGGTTGGTATCACCTATTGTGAAATCTAGGAACTTTTTTTGAGGTCAGAGTAGAAACATCAATTCTCTACTGGATTTTTAACTTTTTTTTCCACGTGTTCACCATATAGCCTAATATCCTGTTTATCTTTATATTCTTTATTCTATGGGGCGATACGATTACGGGGATACCAGACATGAATATATTTTTCTATGTTTACTAAATTTGCCAAATAAAACCCTAATGTGGGGAAAAAATCTATCATTTTTGCATTGACGTCTTCCACAAGTGGCAGTAACATTGTTACGTTTTTTTGCTACAGATGGTTGATGGCTTGTTTTTTGTGGGACATGTTGTTCACTTGTGTCAACAGTGTCATTCGGATGTAACTATGTTGTTGATGCACTTGCATTTTTAGTGTGGATTAATCAGTAAAATCATCAATTTTGGGGCGGTTTTTAAAAGTTTTTTTTACAGCTTTCATCATATGGGTTTCATAGTTATTGAGTTTGATTCTAAGGATTGTTTACGGACGCGTTTGATTTACTATAGTGGGGTGTTGTGTATATGCATTTAGATGTTTTTTGAGCGTTATAGGTTCTCTTTTAGCATATAGTAAGTTTATTTTTTTAGAAAAACATTTTTTTACAGTTTTATATTGATCCATATGGGATCATGAACAACTCAATCCGCGATTGCTTGTTCATGATAATATCTGCAATACTCTGTATTGCGTGGTATTAGCCTAGTGCGCCTATGCAATGCAATAGGCTCCACTTTGCCTTTAGATGACGTCACAGATGCCATCTTAAAGGCACTGGCCTTCAGGTCGTCTCTGGGTTCCGATTTCGGACCAAGAGTGCCATAGAAGCGATCGGCGTCCCCCGAAAACGCGCGCGGAGGCGGCGACGTGGGGTAAAGACCCCCCGGAAGGTCAGTTAAAAAATGCGCGGTCGCGTTGACCACAGCCTTTAGAGCGGTTGTAGCCGGGGATTCAGCGGTAGATTACCGCTGATATCGCCCGACCCCCGATGCCGGTTTCGCTGCTGGCAAAGCTGAACCGGCCATCGTCTCTGCAAGTAGTCTGTACTGCGTGAGCGCTATTCGACGGTACTCAGCCCAGTACCGTCTGCGCAGAGCGCTAAGGGGTTATAAAACCTTGTTTCCCTGTGTTTTACTTTGAGCCAAGATTGTGTAATTATAGATTAAATGTCAAGTTTTGTAATGGTGCACTCTAATAGGATCTTTAGGGCAGTCCATGTTCTCAGAGATGAAGCGAGCACTAAAATGCTACGAGTGCTCGTTATTCGATTGAATATTGTTCCGATGTTCGAGTGCCGTTTCGAATAACGAACCCCAATTGAAGTCAAGGAGACTGAGCATTTTTCAAGGGGACCAAGGCTCTGCACAGGGAACGTTGGCCAAAACCCTGGAAAACCTCAGAAAATGATGAAAACACCACGAAATGGACAGGAAACAGCAGGGGCAGGCGATGCATGGATGCCTCTGAGGATGCTTAATCGCCCCATTATGCCAAAATTATGGGCAACAGCATGGCCATGACAGAGTTACCCAATGAGGCTAGATAGCATCTAAAACATCCATAATTGACCCTGACACTATAGTGGACGGCAAGCGAGGCAGCGGCAGCAGCGGCGGCTAGGAGTGGCATAGGCGACATACCCAATGGACTCAGGCTTCAAACCCAATTGAAAAAATTCCTTTGGTGAGGATAATGTGCAGCAATGTACGTATCAGTATTTTGGCCTGGTGTATGTGCGAGAGAGGACACAAGGAGGTGAGCACAAAAGGTTAGACGTGATATTTAAGCCGATAACACAGCAGTGGCGTGCGACAAGTGGACAAGTTCCCATAACGTATCTGGTTTGAAACACCAACAAAAATGACCCTGGACACAGCTAGTTTGCTAAGGGGGGGGGCGACATGTCAGAGGGCTGCTATGGAGACACCTTTGGAGGCATCGTGGAGACGACATGTGAGAGGCGGGCGTATGGACACACGTGTGGTGGGCCAGCGTATAGGGGACAAAGTGTGGAGGCAGGCTATGAGATGACACTGTGGAGGCTGCTATGGTAGACAACGTGTAAGGAGCAGCTATGGCAGACGTGTGTGGAGGGCAGCTATGGTGACAATCATTAGAGGCAGCTATGGAGACGGTTGTCTGAGGCTGCTTGGAGACACGTTGTGGAGGCAGACTAATGAATGACTGTGGAGGCGCTGAGAACGAGCGGTGGAGGCATGTGGGGGGGGGGCGCACTCAGTCCATACATTTGCATCATGTGTCAAAGTGAGTGATTCCATATAAAAATACAGAAATCACAGCCACAGTTAAAACACATGAAAATGTAGCTTGACACAGCTCTGCCTAAGGGATGACGTAGTGGAGTGCACTCCATACAACGTGTGATGGCAGCTATCCACAGACCCGTGTGTTGAGGTGCTATGTAGACGACGTTGTGTAGGTGGCAGTGGAACGTTTCTGGCAACCCGAGGTGATGACAGCAGGAGGTGAGAAAAGGATGAGTTGAAAAGATAGATTTTAGAGGTAAGGTTATAGAGTAGATTAAAGTTGACTGCGTTAATAAAACGAATACTATTGGATCTTGGGATGGAGCTGAGCAGTCCACTGCAGACGAGCTGTTTGCTGGTACAAGCCCCTGACTCCGGCTCCTATCCCCACCCAAAATGGACCTGGGGGCGGTCCCGAAAATTTACGTAGAAAAAATTCTCATTTTCAAAGCAGGCGGGGTTGTTTTAATACTCATATACGAATAATGGATATCATTCGGACACCTTATTTTTTTATTTTCTTTTGGAAATGGTTCCATGATAATCGGTGGTATTGGGGCATCAATTGCTGCGCTATGATTAAAAATTCAGTGTTCCAGCATGGCGCGACAGACTGGGTTGAGTTCCATTAAGTATTCTTTTGAAACACCCTAAAATTCTTGCCTGACACAGCTCGTTTGCTTAGGGTGACGACGTGTACGGAGTGCCGCTATGTGGACGAGTGGGAGGCGATACAATTTGTGCTATAACGGAGATTTCCCCCCCCAAAAATTGAAAGAAAACATTTTTTTTTTAAATTTCTTCGAAACGAACGCAAGAAAGAATCAGAAAGCAAAACTGAAATGCGGAATTGCTGAATGTACAGGTAATAGTTGAACAAGAACTGTATTAGATAGCCACATGTGACGTACAGTACGCTTCCTGCAGAGAGGAATGTTGGATGGGATTTCTGGAGACAGACTTGCTAAACAGTAGCAGCACAAAAACGTCAACTCAGTAGCGGCAAAATTTGATGCCTAAACGGAGATTTCCACACCCCACAAAAAAAATTAAAAGAGAACATTTTTCTTTTTTTTTTGTGTTTTTTCGTTTTGTAAACTTTTTTTTTGGGGGGGGGGGGGGGGGTTTTTCTTTATCAACGAAACACGCCAGAAGACTTCAGAAAGAAAGTGCATGTGGTTGACCTGAATGTCCTGGTACTAAATGTGAACAAAAAAACGCATTATGATTACGCCCACACGTGACGTACAGTGTGCTACGGATGACGGCCTAGAATGTGTGGATGGGATTTCTGGAAATAGCGTTCTAAACATAGGCAGGCACAAACCGTCAATAAGTAGACAAAATTTGATTGTATACCCGGAGATTTTCCCACCCCCCTCCCCAACAAAAGATAAATAAAAAAGAGATTTTTGTTTGTTTTTTTTTTTAATTTCTTTATGAAACGAAACGACTGCTTGCTAACGTTAGCAGGCAGGACTTGATAGATGAAATTGCATTTGCACCACTAACAGTGCACAACAAGGATTTTTGGAAAAAAAAACATCGATTGTAGACTGGTGCCTAATTCATCAACCCCCAATAAAATGGTCCTCACACTAGTTGTTTGTTGAAATGCATATGGTGCCAAAAATACGTTTGCAAGTCCCCTGCAAATCGTCACATATGGATGTAGGCATCTATAGTGCCAGCAAGCCAGCACAAAGTAAATAAAAAAAATAATAAAATAATGCTATTTAGCCCTAACAAGGCTGTTGATTGGGTTCTTGTTAGAATACTCCTGCCTAACCTAATCTAATTAGGACAACCATCTAACGCATCTCTGAACCAGCAGCAGTAGGATCATGTTGCCAGGATCCCTCCTTAACGATTTAATACTGCACCACCTTTGGTTTCTTTTAAGAATGAGTAGCGAGTTGAAAGATAACATAGTACGTAGTCGTTGCCCGCTATTAGAGAATAACTGGCTGTGCTGGCCCACTGCAAATTTAGGCAGGTTAAATGATGTTCTTTATTTGTCCATTATGTAAACAGGTTTATTGGCTGGCGCACTAATGCCACAGTTATAACTACTTACATTCTGTTTCCCCACCCGAGCAGCTACAAAGGATTTAGGTGGTAGAGACAGGGAGAGTTCCTTCATTTCTACCACGAGAGAGAAACCTATATTAATGTCGATCTTACCTTGTTGTAGTTCGGCCGTGGAAGGAGACTGTCGATTAGAATCTAGGCTTACTAGCAGCTATAGACCACTCTGTATAAGTCTCTTATATGAAGTGTGAATGTATAGATCTGTATTGCCCTGTAATTGCACAGATGGGCCCAACCACTCATGGTTACTGCACATGTTTGGTCCCAACTGTATATGTATCAGCTTGTTTCCGTTATATATAGTATGTATGTTGTACAGACTCCTGTTCATATTATGGTAACTATTCTAATGATGTGTACCTTCCTTGTTTTTCTTCAGTTTTCACCCTAATCATCCTAATCAGTCCTAATAAAGCACGGACTTTGACCAGTTCATTTTGTTGATTTAGGAAGGCGTTTAATGCCGTCTAGCTCCGCATACGACCCGCGGGGTTGAAGTGGGGGCAGGACAGTGAAACGGCTACTTGAAACAGGGGAAGATTTCGAATACACAGAGGTCGCTACTGTTACGCAGTCACCTGCCAAGCAGTCCAACACAGCATCTCTAAACGGTCTCAAAGCATGTCACAAAGCCAAGCGGTCTTCTAGTCAACAAGATCACGGCCAGTTCCTCAAAAGCATCTACCAAGCGCAATGCACCCATGCGCCCCCTCTCGCCGCGCAAAGCGTGAAAGCAGTGAGGACACGGGCTACCTTTGCTGCAATCAAGAAGATGCAGTTTGATAATTACAACAAGCCTCCTTAGAATGCGAAGGGCACGACAACAAGCCTCCTTATGAGCAAGAGAGGCAGCGACAACAGGCCTTCCTTGAAGAACAGAGAGGGCACAAGCAACAGGCTTCTTGGACTTAGAAAAGAGGGCACGTCTGAAGCAAACACTGAGAAGCTGACAATTGTAGACACAGTAGCCTGCCTATCTGGACAAGACCCCGGGATACAATAGAACTCACGTCAGAATCTGTCCTTCAAACATCACTGTGTGTAATCCCAAGAACTACACATGAACACAAGGTACCAACTGCGAGTCATCCAAGGCACAGATATTTTAGTCAAGACGCGAACCTCGCACCACGTTATGCAAGCAACGAGAATGCTACGGCTCAAGTCAAACTCCTTCTGCCATCCAAGCAAACCCAAGCTTCATCCCAGCGTCCAGGAAGTTAGTTCTACACTCCCAGACGTGTGGCACTGTAAACCTAAAAAGAGACTTCTGCAGGTATGGCTCACCCAAACACTCTCACCAAGGCAACCCCATTTGCCAACCTGTCTCAGACACAAACCAAGCCGGCAATAGACCTTTGCTAAGTTCTTTGCTCGAAGTAGCTTGTCACCCAAAGACTTGTTAAACGTTCAATGATGACCCTGGAACTATAGGGCTTGGCGATCCTCATTCCAGATCTTATAGAGACTTAGACTTGTTCTTCTAGGGAGAGCTAGATTACTGGTGAACATGCATGATGATGAATCTTGAGCATCAAAGAGGATCAGATCCATTAACATAAACTATCCAGAAACAGGCCCTTAAGATGATGATCTGGGATAGACTCAATGAGTTGTTATGGCTCAGCGAAGGTTATAGAAAATATGCATTATCAAAAGAATGATTTGACTTCCCTAGATAGCTAGTAGGGTACCAAAAAACTAGGGAACTAAGTTGATCTGTTTACCTGAACTAAGGTTGCCAAAGGCAGAAGAGATTAATGGGACTGTGCATTTCTGGGACCACAGCCGAGGTGTCAAGCCCTATAGTTGCAAAAACTTCACTCACAACCTACAAAGAAGTGGGTCAATCATGCTTTCCAAGTACAAGTGAAATCCATGAGTTGTAGCGTTTCCACCCATTCAGTGTATTTTGTTGAATTATATTACTCAGCAAGCAAAAATCAGAATGATCCAGTTTCGATTTACCTATCTGTGCCACTCCATCCTGGTCTAACAAATAAACTCCGGTAAGCATTTCACAACAACTAAGTTGTCTTCTAAAAGTATTCTTCATGGCCTTCAAGCTCCTCTCACCAGATGGCAAGATCCACGGGACCCACGATTAAGCGTGTCCCCTGCACAAGAAGCCACATTCCCATTACTGAAATCAGAGGGCTCAGAGAGAAGTCCATGAGGCCGCAAAGCTTTCTCTGGGACAACACAATCTGATACAATGTGCTGCTACGCAACATACACTTCGCAAAAGGACTGTAAGTCAGTGTTAATGTACAGAATGTGCACAGCACAGATCCCAAACTCAGCTTACACCCTGGGCCCACCACCATGTGCCTGGTCTTCTCATAAGTAGAAAGTGGCCAGGACCAAGGGTGGAGAGGACGGGGAAACTACTGAACCACATAGACAACCAGTATTTACTTCTCAATGCACTGAGGTCTGCAAAGGACTTGTTGGTGGCAGGCCTGCTCAAACATCTGTCTGTCAGAGTTACCCACGGGCTGCAAAGACCAAAGCCTTCAAAGTATATGCCCATTCTGATGACCAAAGTCATAAATCTCTGGCTAGATTCTTAGACTTTCTTTGACATTTAACATTAAGGGACCCGCCAGCTTCCCTACTCCTAAAAGACTGTGCAGGCACTGTTGAGACGGCGGGGAGAAGAGCTGTAACGGGGTAACAATAGAGGTCCTATGAGGTCGCACCTTGCCTGACTTCACCAACTCTAATACGAGTGTAACACTGATCCACTAGAAACCAGGTCTGAAATCCCTTTTACACCACCGAGTTCGCAAAACACGCAAACCCATGGTTGAGCCATATATCGTCATCTCATACCCAAAGTTAGATCTCAAGCTAGATAACTTGCTTCTTGGAGAGATATCTTGGAAGTTTTCACAAGCTAGACATCAATTATATCTGGTCCTCACATGCTCCATTTGCCGAAACTTTGGACCTAGGTGGGTTGATTGTAGGTGATGTTTGTATAGGTGGTGCTCGCACAGACCCTCTAGCCGTGAACAACATGCTACCAGCACATTAGAGGAATGTACTGCAGCCTCTTTCTCTTTCAAACATTTGTTACAGGACATCTTCATAAAAGATCGCTTACCAGCCGCCACCACAGCATTCACGCCAACCTGTCAGATCACTACAACCTTTGCACATACTTGTACGGTACTGACCACTTTAGATGCACAGTCCCTCTATTCCAGAAACAAAGGAATACAATCAACTGGCCACATTGGTCCTTTGAGCCGATAGACGGTTTTAATTCAGAAATAATTGGAGCAAGGAATAGTTAAAGAGAATCAAACTAGCTGGATAGTCACCTCTTCCTTCAGACCCAAAAGGCAGTGTTGCCACTAACACATCGAGAATAAGTCTATCAATACGATTTGCTTCCCTTAGACGTAATCTCAGACCAATAAGCCTGATATGAAAGACCACTTTTTCATTTATGGAAATGTTCGTAGTTTGAGAACTCCACACGCAGAAGATAGCTCCACCTAAAGGATTCAGAGGAGAATTGCTCGCGTAGCTCTACCTAAGTTTGGAGTTTACCACCCACAAGAAAACCAGGACAGATAAGCAGTAGTATTCATCTCAGATGCCATATTTGAGTGGTGTTTCCTTAAATGATGTTCCTATTGGCCATGTACAACTCAAACATCCCCGACTCACTTCGGGTAGTGCCTTCACTCAGATTCGCAGAGACTCTGGTTGCATTTAAATGCGTGACATCCACAGCAAATGTTCCAACTGTTTTTTCTTTTAAAGTAGGTAACAACGATAATTTTCCTTAGGTTCTTTTGGTTCACAGACAACAAACCCCTTGTGAAGAACCCATCGGTATCGCATGTGTGTGCACATCTTTGGTAACAGCTTCCCCAAGTCTGTTGTATATTGGCACCTTAAAACTTCAGCACAGGCGAGGGTTGCAGACAGAACATACTGTTCAGACGTTACAACAGTTGGTCAAAACGGACCCTTTTTATATCGTGGATGACTGTAAAATCGCTACCTCAAATGTACCGTCTGCCATCCAGCTCGTTTCAACGAGAGCTCAATAATGCCTTGCTAATTCAAATGCAAGCGATACTCCATAAATTGCGCTTCAACAGCAAAAATTGATGGTTTTATAGTCAGGTTCTGCTCCCTCCTCATGACTTAAGCCACTGATTTAAAGGACTTAATTACTCATCTTTCCATCTTGCAACGTCATTGACTGGCTTCTCTGGGATTCTTAACGTACTGGACACTTTACTTCGATTAGCGACGGAAGAGCAAAACCTTTACTGGCGGAGAGAGTACTATCTGCGTCATAACAGCTGTATGATACATTTAGGCGTTTGCAGCTTCTGTCTAATCCAAGTTAAGCAACTTAGGAGATTTGACTCCTGATGCCTCCTGACTGGTGGATGAACAAACTTCCTCATGAAACGAACGCACTGTGGGGTAAGTGGAAGGACCTCTAACAATCTCTACTCATCTACATGTTGCCAGCAAGCTTGCCACTCTGCCTGCACTTACAGAGGTTCGCTACAAAGACTTTATGTGTTTGTCTGAGGGCTTCTTCTCTAAAGCATTGCTGCTGTGGCTATCGTAAAACAGTAGACATAACCGGGACCAATGTCCTTAGGGATTCGTCATGGCAAAGCAAAACTCTTCGCACCAACATACCACTCCCTATCGCACGACTAGTAACTGATATCTGCTGCAACTTTGTCGCCTAGTAGTTATTGCAGTTGAGCTAGCTGATGAGCCCCCCCCGCCAAACAGTAGATTTGCATTTGGAGATAAAAGATGCGTGTTTTACACAGACAGAAAGGTAGTCCTTGGGATCATATCCAAATCCGAAACCGACGCTTCTAGTGTATGTTCAACAACAGGGTTTCTACGAATGATCAATGATAGCGTACAACTTGACCAAACAAGTGGCATTTGTTCACTCACTGACAAAAATCCTGCAAGACACAAGCAACTGATCTGTTGCTGCCAAACCGCCTTAAAAGACACTACATCGGTTATCAGGTCCTGCCCTCTTTCGTACAAGCCTCGAGAACATCGGGCATCATCGGATCTTAAATTTTGGACACTTGGGTATGCTGGACATCGGAGGATGGCGTAAATCCGTCCAAATAAAAAAGGGTCGTCGACACTCACACACAGTTGACTTCAGCCAATTCCCTTAGTTACCTCACCGATTCAGCCAGGTTTATACCTGGAAATCCACTTGCTTCGTTGCATCACCTGTCTTAACCCCCATAGCTCGCTTCTTTCAAAAATACCAAGATTTGCTGAATGTCAAGGAGTGTAAAGGCTCCGGACACTCCTGCACAAATGTCTGCACACCAGTTAACTGAACTAATGTATTGCTGGAATCTGAGACACTCTTACTGGTGCGCTCGTTGACGCCAGGCGTGGGAGTGGCTGCCCACTGGCAAATGTTATGCAGGTTAAATGATGTTTTAATTTGTCCATATTAAGATGATGTTATTGGCCTGATGCGCCACTATTGGCCAAGTTCTAACTACTAATTCTGTTATCCCCCCCACCTAGCAGCTACAAAGGATTGTGGTAGGAGAAGGGCAGTTCCCTTCATATCTACACAGGAGCAGTACCTATATTCATTCATCTTAACCTTTGGTTGTAGTATAGCCGTAAGGAGACTCGTCTATAACGGAATTATAGCTACTAGAAGCTATAGCGACATCTGTATAAAGTCTTCTTATAGGAAGGTAAGTATAGTCCTGTATTGCACTGTTAATGCAACATGGCCAACTCATGTTCGTCCATGTTGGGTCCAAACTGTATATGATATTCAGTCTTCGTTTTTTGCCTGTTATATGCGTAATCGTACATGTATGTACATCATCTCCTGTTATTTATTATTGTACTATCTCTAATTAAGATTGGTACATTCCTGTTTTTTCTTCTAGTTCATCACCCTAATCCTACCATAAGTTTATAAAGCTACGAGACTTTGAAAACCAGTCTCATTGTTAACTCAGGAAGGCGTTGAAACTGCCTGGTCACGACTCCCGCATTAGACCCGGTTTGTGTAGTCGACAGTGGCGGGCAGACATTCTGGTCACATACGAATTGGTTCCTGTTAGGAATTTTGCTGTCGGGGCATACTGTAACGTCTCTGTTCAGGCAATTTATCTTATCGCTAAACCAAATTTGTTGCTATTATGGGCGAGGCGTTAACGTCCGATCTACGCCAATTTTTTTCTCATGTAAGTCACAATTCGTTGTGTTGCTTTATACCTATCCTTTGCCTCGTGTTGGCCCACTTTATATAGGGCATACGATCAGGACCCCTGCATGTGCACGATTCAGTGAACACACTTTGTCACTCGATAAAAAGTGGAAAAGTCTGTCGCACCAGGTTAATTGAGATATTAACAAATCTCTATGGGGGTGGGGGATAGCCGTGCCGTTCCGTGTCTTGGAGCGCATTCCAGAACATGTCCCAATCCCATCCTCTAATGGCGGTGATCGCCCTCGAATGCTATTAACGAAAACGAAGCGCGTGCGATCTTTAAGACCAACGCGATGGGCCCGTTAGGGCTAATGATTAATGAACGAAGTTCTTAGTTGTGTGGTTCTTTTTTTCCCTTTCTCTTCCTCTTTTTCCCCCTCTCCTCCCCTATTCTTCCCGCCCCTCCCTTTTCTCCGGTGACGTTGCTCGCTTTCCCTCTCCTTTGAACAGGATATGACATGTGGTAGAATTCTGAATGGATGGTTTTACTTTCGTTACTGTTTCAAACGTCTAAAGAAAGGGTTAACGAAAGCTAGCGTTTTGGTCCTCGCCTTAATAGGTTTACTTGTACTTTTGCTTGCACAGTAATATAGATAGCGTTCCTGTGAGCTATAGGAGTAGTCCTTTTCCGTTTTAATTGTTTTAGACTGCACGTCGTGTAATATATTCTACCGTGTATTTAAGTCTTTTTGACGACGATTATTCTATTGAAAGCGTCATTCCGCTAGTAACACTCATCGTCTAAGGTTGCTGGGCTACCGGAGCAGTGACGCCCCCACGCCGGCTAATCTTTATAGCCAGGTGAGCGCCGCTCTTTCTCGCGAGGCTAGAGAAAGTCCGAACGGCGCGAAACGGCGTCGCCCTTTGTCTGTACCCACTGCTTGCCCCTCTCTACCACATGTTTGCCCGCACATTACCGTAACTTGTACTTTATACTTGTATGAAATAAAGACGAGACTAACCGTCTGCGTTTGATGCCGGTTTTCTGTTTTTTTGGTCTATTTTGCTAAAAGTCTATGTCTCTTGTAAATTGAGCACACCGTTTTTTGGCTCTTATTAAGTGCATGTCATCTAACACCAGGATGCTCTGTGAGGAATGTGGACCTTGCCCCTTTTTATTCACATCTCTATCTTCCATGCAGCCAGATCTTATCTCTCTAACGGACATACAGCCACGAGAAATGCTTCAAGCCACCGGGGGCATGGGCTGCAGTTATAATCTCCATAAGGGTCACCTGCATCAGCGCCAGCCAACCACTGCTTTACGAACATGTTACATGTACACATGTTGATGCCTGGGCTCTGTACGCAGCAGTTCCAGGCTTGTGATTGGCTTGTTTCTGCCCGCCAAATCAAACCGGCGGGAAACCTGCCATTTTCTCGCCGCTTGGCTAAAATATTCGTCCAGGCACGAGCAGTTTCTCGAGTTATGCTATGCTCGACACGAGCTATCAAGCCTGCGGACGTAGTTGCTACGCTCATCACTAGTTATTCTCTGTTTTTGTGGTTGACATGGGATGTTGCAACTGGATTGTTATTAAGACGAAAACTTTATACTTTTTTGTCGTCTACAAAATGCTTATCTACTTTCATGAATTCTGTGCTGGAACCCCCATACATTACATCACCAGTCTGACTACTACGACCGATTGTTAATACAAAGTGTCAATCCACTACACCTGACCCAAAGAGCGTATCTCATTATGTACAATGTCGGGCCTGAAGTACACGACTATTAGGAGTTATTGTGAATTGGTCTGGCAACAACAGGCTCTTATTGTGCCTGTTAGATGGTTTATCGACCAGTAGGGATCAGGAAACCGTACACTTAGTGTGAGTAGTTGATTTGTTGTGTACTGGCCCCTGCGTGTGTAGTGTGCAGTACTATTCATTGCCTGGGATTGCTCTGTACATCAGCAATTACATGCAGATATGTACTCGGCTGTTGTTACCAGACTGTACTATCCTGGTTAACATGAATGGATGTAGTGTGTGTTAATTCTTTTTTTAATTACTAATATACAACAACAATGTCTGTCCCTGTCATTACCTTAACTCTGAGAGAAAGCCAGCTCATGTTAACCAGTTGTACTCTGTAATTCTTTCGGACATTTCTTAATTACATGGGCAAATCATTTGGTTATTACGATTGAATATGCTGCGGGTCGCATATGTTGCAGTTACTATCATATGAGTGGTTATACTCATTGATGTACTATTTATACTGTAGTTGCAAATTTGATGGTTGGATACAAGTATATAAGGGTGTTATATCGCCCACTGCAAGTATATCTTTCCATTTGTACTACTTTACTAACTATAAGTATATGTTTATATCCTTCCGTCCTTTCATGACAATTAATTATTAAATTAGTGAATGTCATTCTTATGGCAGTTTTGCTTCATACATAGGTCACCTTTGCTATGTGAAAATGTTGACATACAACAGAGTGTGTTTAGCACTTTATCTGTTGAGTCTAGATTTTCACTTCTTACATCCTCCGATTTCAGCTTTTCTGTGCTTAGCAACCCGACCCTTTCATTCTGTACCCGAAGGCGTCAAAGTTTCTTTTGTTAAAACTGAGCTTCAGAATAGTCTATCATCACTAGGTTCCCTTGCAGGCCGACTGTCGTGTAGTGGAAAAAAGTAGTCCTGTTGACTACTCCTCACTAGAAATCTGCCTTGGCTTGCTGAAAAATTAGTCACTAATATAACATATGTTAATGTAGGCTCTATTCTACGATTATAAAGGTTTACTAAATCTTAACAATAAAAATCCTCTCACGACAAGATCAATGGATTAATGTGTTTTCTTGTCAGAGCAGTATAAATTTATACAGTTTAGAAAATATACAGTACTAATACAAGCCACTATGTCAATGTCGGACAGTGATATGCACTCTATCTTCTCGTTATTTCTGATAAAATGCTTATGAGAGATCTCCTTATTCAAGGCACCGCAGTTTTTCTCTAAATCCTCTTAGACCATTTGCACGTCAGATACATCAGCAAGCACACTTTATGCCTTAGTTACAAATTTCTGATAATGTTAAATTCCATCTTATATGAAAATAATACGTTAAAAAACAGTAACACTTATTAGAAATAGTTTATTCTGTAGGATCTTAACCTCTGAACTAGGTACCTCCAGGTCACACATGTATTTTTTGTTTTATTAAGGGTTATCTGTCTCCGGCCATCACGTTACATACAGGAGTAATACAAATTAGCACAGCTGACCCAACCGTAAAAACAGCAGCAGGTAATACCTAGCGAAAGACCAGCACAGACGACTTAACAATTGCATTAAAACAATCAGGCTAATACGGCAAGAGTTGGTATCGCTAAGGATTAGCAGAGCCACATGATGCCTGGTTTCCCCCGTTTCTAAAAAATTCCTGACGATTGCCATCATTTAGATTATATGAATAATGCTTATCTAGAAATATCTCACTTATGAAAATAAACTTTTGGAAACCAGTATTTTTTTTCTTGGTGTAAATCAGAAATTTAAAAAACTGAAACTATCTTTGGTATTTTAGGCCCTCTTCTTGTCAATAAGTGAAATTAATGTCAGAAAATTATATCTCAGTACCAAGTCATGGGTTATCCAATAGCATATCAAGCACGGCCAAAACTACACATGAAAAAACACCCAATAATAGTAGAGAGCAATAAATTGATTATATTAAAGACATCTACCACCAAGATCATGATTGTAAACCACAAGCCTGCATCATGCTAGTGTGTGCCCCCTTCTGGCACAGGATCTGCTCTTCTTTTTTCCTTTTTTCTTTCAAGCCCCGCGTGTTTTAAGAAAAAGGCTTAAAAATTATGCAGAAATGCCATTTGAAAGGCTCCAGCTCCCATAAATATCTATGGAACCCAGAGCTCCTCGCTCATTTGCATAATTCTAAAACCCCTTAAGGGCGCTGTCCCACTTACGTTCGCAAACGCAGACGCAGCCAAAAGCGCGCACCACCGGGTGGTCCCCCCCCCCCCGGCGGTCTCGATAGATCGGCGATCAATGAAACCACCGTGGCTCGTTCCCGATCGCAGGCCGTTTCCCTAGAACCTGCCGATGCTGATCGGCGCGGACCGCCCCCGTGTGGGCGCGTTTTGTCTTACCCGTCTGCGAACCACATGGGACAGCGCCCTAAAAAAAAAAAACAGGAATAGAAAGTGAAAAGACAGATCCTGCCCGAGGGGGCATGCACCGCAATTTAGTGGGCTTGGTTAGAATACTTGATCTGGTGGTAGAATGTCCGATAAGTGACCTTCTATCAAAGCCATAATCTAAAATCGTATTAAACATCTATAGAAGTTGAAATATGCTGTCGCAGAAGACAATCTCACATGTTAGACCGTTGGAGTCTGTTCTTATTGAGAGTTACAGCCATCTTTTGTTTTCAGTCAGTGATTCCTTCAAATTCTTTGATTCCAGTTTGTCTGGTTTTAGGTCAATTTCATTAATTAGTTTTTTGTTAAATATGCTTTTTCTGTTGTACCAAAAAAATTTGCTCAAAGTCAAGGGGTGTCACGTTTTGGGACAACTGTTACCCCAAATTTCAAATCCTTTTTTGTTGTCTAAAGGTTGATATCAAGAAAATCAGGGGTCAAATCAACATAGTTGAGGGAGTGATTTTTTGCTCAAAGTCCAGGTGTCCCATTTTTTGGGTTTTGGTATTTCCCAAATTTCAATTTATTTTTGTTGGCTAAAGTTGAAATCAAAAAGTGCGGTGTCAAATCCACATGTTTGGTGGAGTGATTTTTTATCTCAAAGAAGTCCAGAGTCAGTTTTGGGGTTCTGTATTCCCTAAATTTCAATACTTTTTTGTTGCTCAAGTTTGATATCAAGAATCTGTGTCAAATCGCACATATTGATGGAGTGATTTTTTTCATCAATCCTGGGTGTCAGTTTTGGGATTCCCGGATTCCCCAAATTTCCAATTCTTTTTTGTTATAAAGTGATATCAAGAATTCCGTGGCAATCAACATAGTAATTAACCACTAAGTCGACAGAGGAGGTGGCAGTGGAAGCAGGCGCAGGTTGCAGCACAGTTAGGGGAAAGGGACGTCGCACAGGGGTGACTCTGTTAGGCCAGACTGCTGGGTCATCTAGTGCAGTGTGTTGATAAACAACCCACTTCCCCCAAATGACATCGACAACCCCAGCCAAGAGTCCGTGGGGTGCATTAGATACAATCCTTAGTTAGCATGGCCGAGGCAGAATGTCAGCATAGCCCTCCACCGGTCTTAAACCAGCCTCTGTCGATTTTATTTTCCTCAGCCAGAGATCTACTAGGTGGTTTGGGCTCAGCGCCACTATGCATTGAGGACAAACATGGTGTCCGTGCAGCACCGAGTAAGGGATGGTCCCATGGCGCCTTGCATTGCGCACAGTCAATCTGGTTGTTAAAAGGTTCCAAAGTCTCCACGCCATTCTGCAGACAATTCCACCCATCTGCAACAACCCCCCTCCTGCGAGTTGCAGTGGCAGAATGGCTTCCCCCAACATAGGCTGATATGCGATGTTATCCACAGGTAGAATTTCCAGCTTCCTATTTTATACAGTGCCTGTCATGAACAGAGAAAAAGATTATGATCGTTTCCTATACTTAACTGGCCAAGCTGCTGTGGAATGGGGCTACATCAGGCAGCAGCTAAGTCTGGCTCTTAATGAGCAGCTTCCTCAACCCACTTAGTGAGGAGGGTAGCCGCCACCAGCAGCATCAGGACTTGGAGCAAACCTTTGCACCAGCAAGGTGTGAGCTATATTTGGACAACCTCTACCACCCCCCGACACAGAATCCCGCTGGACCGACTTGGGCAGCCAAACTTCATACGTGGCCACAAGATTTTGGCAGTAGAGAAGTTCAGTTCAGTGCGAACGGGGGTGGCCATAATTACCCCAGGAGAGACCCGCTTGTCCACACCTTAATGGTTGAAGATTGACCTACACCAGATGATCATGCATGGATTGGCCAGGATTTCAACACACCAATGCTTTATGCATTATATAAGATCAGCCATGACCCTCCCCTAACGTTGAGATGAGTCTGTATTTGGCTAACTACCTGCCTTAGCTACTACTCTGATGCTGCCACCCTCCCTTTGCCCACACATCTGCTGCAGTAGCTTCCATCTTGCCTCCTACATCTTTAACCAGGGACTGGAATTGTCACACGCCTCCAACTTCTGTCATATTGCACTTCTGACCAGTCACTGCTGGTCGTCTGCTGACACCAGGTCCACACTATGTCATTGTGCCACACTGAGTGGCCTACCTGTTGTTTCCATCACCAGATGGGTCATTGTGCCACGCTCTGACCTTATGATGCTGCTGCCAGCCACCATCCACCACTCGGTCCTTCTGCCACTCTGTGGCCAACGATGTTCGCTGCCACCCTCCATAATTGAAGTGCATTGTGCCACTCTGCTGCCTACTCATATGCTGCTGCCAAACTGACCGCTGTCTGCCCTAGCACACCTGTGATTTCCAAATGCTGTTTTCACTCTCCCCCACCTATGATGTGGTGTTTGGTGTTTAAGCCAAAAGCATGAGTGGAATACAGAACAATAGAGGACATGCAAAATATCCCATTTACGGGCCATCTCTGTTTTGGATGAACTCCTGTTTGTTTTGCTTTAGCCATACTTGATTGATTATTGACTGGTTGCAGGTGGACACTGACAGATTAAAAGGAAGGGCACTATCAGTGATGTCCAGTGCAAATTACTGCCTGACCGACCTCTCACCTTTCGCTGGGGTTTCTACCGTATCCAGCGTTTAAAGAACATGTTCTGGTAAATAATCTCCGAAATCTATGAAGATACCCTGTTTTTTTACACATAATAGTCATATTGATTTGGCGAACTCGGAAAAATCAAATTTTGAAAAATTCCGCCCATCTCCTATGCTAATTGTGTCACACGTTGTTAAGAAGTTAAATGAAGGAATCAATATCTGAGGGGTTCTATATCTTCAATATGTTCCATATGTTTTATTCCAGACATATTAAAGTACAAACACTGGCATTTTACTTGTACATTAATCTAACCAATACAAAGAAGTAGATGGAAGGCATTTTTCAGGGCCATTGACATTTGCACAGCTTGAAAACACAAATCCAAAGTCATGAAAATCTTCGGTTGTTTAGGTAACTTTTTTAAAAGAAGCCAATTGATATGAAGTACCTTTTGGGTACATTTATATAAACTGTGATCATGCCTTTTGTATATTTTTGGAAATGATATTTTTTGCATGTTAATGCGAATAAACATAGTACAACATTGAATTCTGAAAGTGGAATCGCCCATATTTAATCGCCCCCCTATGCTAGCCCCCTATTTGTCAAGAAAAAAGAAAATGTTTCTTGCCCTTAGTAATCCACTCCACTTCTCCCCATCCGGAAGACAGGGAAGCTTTTCTTCAATGAGGAATCTTTTAGAAGTGGAATTTATCAACTGTTTAACAATCTCTCCCCCAACACCCCCCACACACCTCACCCTGATGGGAGCCATGTTAGACCAGTTTTTTATTGTAAGGTCTTACAAGAAATTAAAGTATTGGGGAGTTGTCATCAGAGGGAAAAAAATAGATAACCATCAAAATTGCGTGACAGCTAAGGAACAATCAAAATAATTGAAATAGCCAATGAAATTGGCCCAAACGTTTACCCCCAAATTAATACCAACTACAGCCACTAGTTGCATTCAGGTGTTTGGAATGGGTTTTAGCTACAACAATTCGTATAAACTACTAACCCTCGCCTTCCTACCAAAGTCAGAATGGTAATTTTTCTACCTAAAATTCTCCAAGACTCTTCCCCCGCCCCAGGTCACCCATTGTGGGAAGGCATTGGATCAGGAACCACAACCCTGTCACAGTGGGCTATTTTGTGGAAGGCCCTGGAAGGAAATCCCTCCCTTTTTTGAAGGATACATGAATTTCCTCCTCAAATTTGATGGATTTTTCCCTCAATTTTTTTAGCGTACTATAGGATAGAGCATGTATTTTCCCCTGGAAAATAACTTTTCCAGATACATTCAACTCTATATTTGATATGTGGAATGCCATATTTCATGATGTAGCTGGTTCAGATGCACCGATGGGGATTCAGGAATTTGTTGAATATTTTAATTAATAACACTATTATTTGTTTTCCCATAAATATAGTAGCCATGGTAGTGAAGATATTTAGGATGGGCCTCTCTGATGATGGGTCAGCGTGGCCCAGGCTGTAACCTGTCTTGTAGGAGAAGGAGGAAGGAAGCTGTACAGATAACAATATGGAGCATCCTGCAGTGGCCAGGGACATCACTCAAGTGTGTTTGGTTTTAGAAATGCCATGCCAAACCAAGAGCTCAACCCTGTGACTACACGGAGGATTTGTTGTGGTGCCTAGGTAATGTTCTAACACTACAATTAGTGTTTAGATGCAAAGGGCTTAGAAAAGGGCATTTTGTCCTACAGGTGTTGATGGGCTTCGCGCCAAACCTTTCTTTAGTGAGAAATTGAGGTCCTGGGTGTTAAGTTCCCTTTAATAATTCGGGGGGGGGGGGGGGGGGGGGGCGAAATTTAGAAGCAAACACTAGTAGTCATTGTTAGGATACCACATTTGGTGACTATATCCTGTGTTTAATTTTGTCTAGGTGCGCCTGCAACACAGAGGGGGGGGGGGGGGTGCACAGTTATCTGTACCCGTCGCGGCAGGTGTCGGCGGGGAGGTGTCCCGCGGGGGCCGGTGGGTTGGGGGCATTGTCCGGCGGAGGATCAGGTCTGTCCATGATTCACTAAGATTGTACATTTCCTGCTGTGTCGCTTCCCTTCCCCCCCCTCTGAGGTCCCCACTGGATTTCACCTTCTTCTTCCCGGTGCAATTGTGAGTGCTGACTTTGCGACACAATTGCTTTTTAAATTCGCGGTTTGTCTGAATCATTAGGGTTTGTCCGACGCCACTGGCCCCGATTTGTGTCATCAAGCCGGCGCCGATCAAACCAATCCTTCACGTGCACCAAAAACCTGGGCAGCTTCTGCGAAAACATAAAGAAAATCGCAAAACCCGTTGTAAATGCTGCATTCGACCCCTTATTTAATGGTGGGCCCAGAGAATCTTAGAGGGGTCATGTGTAAGCTCGATTATTCAGAAATAATCAGATCATGATCAACTAGTTTCATTTTAATATCTCTGCCTCTTTTATAGAAGACTTTCTATTCTCGCATGCAAATCTGCAATTGCAGTAACACTGCTCTTAAAATCTAATTATTTTTTTATAAGTTGTAATCTTTTAAACAGTTACTTCAGGCTAATTGTACACATTTGCACTTTATCGTAGAATAACAAATGCAATTAAATACAATATTATTAGCCAATTTTTTTAAATTTGAATCTTAATTTTTGTGCAATATTAAAAATTGTGTGAGTTGGTGTTTTAATATAATTAATGAAATCTCTTAAATAAAAAGTAATAAGGTTTCTGATTCTGTAAGATCATCATTTGTTTTTTTCTGTATGATTATATTACATAGAAATGAATGATATGAAATAGAATGATATAAAATTGTATCTGTAAGAACTTTACATTCCAGATGAGGGCCGCAAAGCGTAGGGAAATTCTATCATTAAGCAATAAATGAAAGTAAGCAAGGAAGGTGACAAAAATAAAATAACGGAAAATTTTTCCTTTGTCTATTTTATGATATACTTTATAATATTTTTAGTTTGCATTTCAAAATGAATAAAATAAGTTGTTCAACTCACCTTTTAGAAAGATAATTAAAAGTCCCTAATCCGCCTTCTAAAATAATATTTTTTAAAACACAATACATTTGTATCACTGATATCTCACTACTGAGGTACCCTCAACGATCACGTATTATCCATTCATGTTGAAATATTAACTTAAATTATAGATTTTTTAGATACACTGGGTGTCATGTACTAAGGGCCCGATTATCGTTTATTCTGGCGTTACGCAAATTTTCGTTTCGCCTTTTTTCCCTGAAATTGCCCCGGGATTTGGGCACAGCAATCCGGTATTTTTGCCACGGCATGACCGGGACTCAAATCAGTGGCGTGGCCGTACAAACCCGACGGTTCTGAAAAAACGCTGCATTTAAAAAAAATGCTTCACTCGGGCCGGGCTTGGTGAACTCAGATGCATTCCGCTCAGCGCGCAACCTGGTGGACGTCGGAGGAACTGCTTAGTGTGAATGCGCCGGAAGACGCGAGTCCGTGTCCGCAGAGAAACGCGTCGGCTGGATCGTGTGATGGACCCTCGGGTAAGTAAATCTGCCCCACTATATCTAAAAGGTAATTTATTGAGTGTCCTTAGAGCATCTGTGGTGTGCCTGATGTGTGAACTGGCATTGAAAAAAAATTGCCACGTGAAAAGAAACACATAGGTGAAACTAAAGTATGCTGTCCATGAAAACCCAGCAATTATAGGGGGGAGGGGGTTGAGGGGGGGGGGGTGGTGGGTGGATAAGGGGGGCGCAAACTTCTCCACCCCACTCCTGTTTAATACTACTCATTCAGTTCTTCTTTCCCCCCTAAATGACTTTAATAGTCATTTTGTTTTTTTACTATTTTTACTTCAAGCATTTCAAGAACCCTGTAATGGCAAGGAGGGATGAAGCAGCAAGAACTTTTCACCCTGGTATTCTTTTACCCAACCGTTACGGACCATCCTAAACAGTGTCGAGTCTTATCGTCTTTCCCATTACTTGTGGTTCCATTGAAAGACATGTAACAAGATCTCCAACAATTAAAAAAAGGGTTGGTTGACAATCTGCCATAACAACATCCTCAAACAGTGGGAGTAACTTATTGTCTTTTCCCATTGCTTGTTCCATTGTAACGACAGTAATATATAGACAAACAAGTAATTAAAAAAGGTGTGGGTTGAGCAATCTGGCATAACGAACAAGATAGCACGGACAGTACAAAATGATAATCAGGGATCAGTCAAAAACTGTGCTGATATAAAAAAAACAGAACACGGGAACTTCTTATACTTACTAAACTATATTATAGCTTGTCTATATATACTTCCCCGTGTATCTCGTGTATAAGCCCGAGTTTGGTTCATACCCAAAAATGATGCTGAAAAACGTCGGCGCTCGGGGGGGGGGGCGGGGGGGGGGGTCTGCTTGTACATGAGTCTTGGCAACAAGATCACATAGCATCCCGATACGACTAACAAATGCAAGTACATGGACTAGTCATTTATAGGACTCTTCTGGATTTAGGAATGGTCAATGCGAGAGCTATTCCTACGATGGAGGTGACAGGTTGCAGTAACGCGTATTTGAGATGCTTAAAGGATAGAGAAGAGTCAAAGATACTCAAGGCGTGGACTTGGGCGATTGGGGCCATGAATGGTGACTTTTTATTATCTAGTGCAAAAGCATCTTTAGGTGGGGAAAGATTATGAATTCTTGTTTTGTTCGTTTGTTGTTAAGTTTGAAATGGAATAAAGATTTCTGACCAGAACTAGATTCCGGTGGTGTCATCTGCGCCAACTAATGATATGGAAGGCGCATGGACCTAGATGTCCTAGCCAGAGGTGTCGATGAAGAAGAGTAGAGGTCCCAAAAAATACCATGAGGCACACCTACAGAGAGGGAAAACATAGCGTCCTGCAGTAGGAGAAATGGTCAACAGTGTCAAAGACCAATGGACAGTTAGAAGGAGGAGAACAATTAGTGTTTTGGTTGTTTGAGCAGCAAGGAAGATGGTACAAAAGCAGGGTCAAATCAAGTGGGTCCAGGAGAGGCAGGGATCTGAAGTGAGCCTTAACCTTTGGGCTAGTCCAGAATCGACGGAGTTGCATAGAACCAGTATTTCAGGAATAGACCGCTGTTCATCTGGTATTACTATAAAAACCACGTTAAGATGCATCCTTCTCAGTCTAAACTAACAACACAGTATAATCAGACACCATGTAAGCAGAACCTTAATTTTTTTATCTTGTTATTCAGTTTTCTATAAGCCGTTTACTGCACTTTTTAATATTTCATACAGAGACTGTATAGTTGGTAGGGAAAGAATATCATGAAAAAAATGAACTGGAAGTTAAAAATAGAGCACAGTTATATCGTCGTACAAAAAATCCATACCTCTTACCTAAGATTTTCCGGCTGAACCATCTTTGTATTTTTCATTGATACAATTTTGTAAATTCTATAACATATTTGATACTTTGATAATTGTTGGATCTGAGACTTATCCCAGCTTGAAGATATCCCAGATTGAGATGGGTGAATTTTTCAAAATTTATTCAACCGGGTTGCACGATTTTTCCAAAAATTTGATTCGACCTGAATCGAATCTGTATGAATCATATTATAAAACACAATGTATGTTCCTGGCTGCAGGGAGCCTGTATGGTGGTGGTGAATGTTTGTGGCCATGCTGCAAATATGCACAATAGGGAGTGTGGTTTGGTCTCAAACCAATGGGGTGATTGACTTACCATCCTGTCGCATATCCGTGATGGTTTGCTTCTGCGTCCGGGTCCCTTCTGCCTACCTTGGTTGTAACGGGTGGCGATTTGAGTCACTGTTGCCTTTCTATCAGCTCGAACCAGTCTGCCCATTCTCCTCTGACCTCTGGCATCAACAAGGCATTTCCGCCCACAGAATTGCCGCTCACTGGATGTTTTTTCTTTTTCAGACCATTCTCTGTAAACCCTAGAGATGGTTGTGCGTGAAAATCCCAGTAGATCAGCAGTTTCTGAAATACTCAGACCCCAGACCAGCCCTTCTGGCACCAACAACCATGCCACATTCAAAGGCACTCAAATCACCTTTCTTCCCCATACTGATGCTCGGTTTGAACTGCAGGAGATTGTCTTGACCATGTCTACATGCCTAAATGCACTGAGTTGCCGCCATGTGATTGGCTGATTAGAAATTAAGTGTTAACGAGCAGTTGGACAGGTGTACATAATAAAGCAGCCAGTGAGTGTGTATATATATATATATAAATATATATATATATATATATATATATATATATATATATATATATCCGAAATAGTATGTCCAGAACATAGCGAATAATACAGCACATATTACACATATTCAATTATACCATAGCATGGGAATTAACCAATACAGTAGTAAAAAGTTATTTCTTACTATTCCCAATTTATACTTTACTTTTTGGTCAATGTTGTTCACATTTGTACCATCATTTTGCTGTATATCCTAAACACTCTCGGGTTAAAAAAAACCCCTAATACCTACCCACTCTGCCAAGGGTGGGGGGAGGGAAAAAAAGAGGGACCCCCAACCCCTAGAACTTTATTCAATTTCTAATCTGATCCTGCCCGAAAACCATCCCTCATGTTTTCTCCCAATGGTCCAGGGAGCCTATTTTCCCATCGTAGAATCTCTCATAGCTCTTAATTTTTTCAACCAGGGCTGTACATTGCCTAAAAGTTGGTGAATCAGACTTCATCCAGGCCCTTGCGATCAATATTTTTGCAAACAGTGATAGCTTACAAATCATTATCTTTTGAAATTTTTATATCTTGTACATTTCCTCATTCGTGAGGTCATTTGTCACAAGAACTACGATAGAACATGGCAAAGCACCACCCAAGATATCAACCATTGAGGCATGTACTTTGGACCAAAATCTTTGAAGAACTGGACATGCCCAAATCATATGTCCAAATTCTTCCTCAGAGGCGGATTGTACTGTATAGAGATCCTAAACCTGGATGATTGGCGTTATCCGCCACTTCAGACCTTGGCTGTGTGTCTGCCGTGTTCTGGTCTCATTGAGTGACACCTTATCTCAGTGAGTGACACTAAGACCAGAACACGGCTGACACACAGCCAAGGTCTGAAGCGGTGGATACCGCTTCTATCTTCAAGGCTTAGGATCACTATACAGTACAATCAGAATCTGAGGAAGTTCTTTTTGACTGAAACGTCATGTATATTAAAGTGGATTGGTACTCAATTGGATTGAGTGCCATCTTCTATATTCTTACTTGCATACAAGGTTGGGACCCTATTTTGGCACCATCAAATACTAAAAAAGGAGTGCTGTGGAATTTCTACAAGTATATGTATAAAACCGGCGTGCCCCCATTACACTTGGGACAAACGGAACTCCGCCCCATTTTACCCATTCGTGAAGGTGTATAGTTAAGTCTGTGAACCTACCTGTAATAAAATGGTATCAATCTGTAAATCATATTTAGAGGAGAACACTCAATATTACGATACACTTCTGACCAATGAGTAGTAGTATTATAAGAAGTATCTCTTTCCTGATGTTTCTCTGCGTTAAATACCACATTCCGTGATTTTTCAACATTCAAAATTTTATATATTTTAGAAATAGTGAGTTTCCCTTTGCACTAAAATCAAAAATAGTATTGTAATTAACAATGAACCGTGTTTTATCTTGAGATTTAACATAAGCACCACGTATTTGCATATAGTGAAACACAAACCTATTCCCCATGATATATCTACTTTGAAGTTCCTGAAAGGGAATTAGTATCCCATTATTAAACAAGTGTTCCACCTTTGTGATACCTACTGTCTCCCATATCTGTGTGTCTATTATTCTAAAAAACTCCTCAAAGTTAATATTGTGCCAAATGGGTGTACATGTCAATGGATTTCCAACTCTCATTTACCAAATAGTGGCATCCTCTTAAAATGTCTGGTTCCAAGCTGCCCTGATTCTAACATCTCAAGTAGGGACATTTTATTTACTTCTGTCATAATTTTACACATTGTGATAGAATCCGTCCACTTATTTATAAAGAGCACTTTATCCGAGAGAAAATATAGTTTAAAATTAGGTATTGCCAAGCCCCCTTCTTTAGTTCCTTTGTATAGATATTTGATCTCAATTCGGACATGTTTTCTGCCCCATATAGGTTAATTTACTAGTCTCTCTATCAATCGGAAGAGCTTACCTTCTATCCAGACCAGGGAGGCACACAGGACCTATAAAAGTTGGGGTATAATTACCATCTTCAGCAGCCCGATTCTCTCCATTTTTGAAAGGGGTAATTTTATCCAAATAGATATTTTAGATCTAATCTTGGCAAATAGGGGGATTAAGTTAAGCTCAATAAATTTTTCAAGATAGGCAGATATCTGTAAACCAATATAGCTCACACGCTGCTGTGGTTCCAGAACTTAAAGACCGCTTCATTCATCCACTACAGTCCCATATAGAGGGAGTAGCACAGTCTTGTGCCAGTTAATTTCTAGGCCCGATTTAGTCCCAAAATCCTGGATGACCTTCATAGCCCTGTGGATAGATTTATCGGATTCCCCCTAAAACATAATAAAATGTCATCCACGTATAACAACATTTTATCCGCCTCCCCCTCACAACCAAAGCATACTATATCAGAATCAGCCCTAATTAAACACCTAAGGGGCTCTATAAATAAATCAAAAAGAAGGGGATATAGCGGACACCCTTGACAGGTGCCCCTAGTTAGTTGAAATCCCTCCAAGACAGTGCCATTTACCATTACCCTTGCCATAGAACCACCGTAGATCAGTCTAACTAAAGAAATATAATTTTCCCCAAAGCCTATCCGATCCATAATGGCCCATAGGAAGGGCCAGTACACCCTGTCGAAGGACTTTGCTGCATCCCACAACAGGATGGAGTGGTTCCCAATCCCCCAACCATGTTGAAGATTCAAAAAAAGCTGCTCTAAATTAGTCCACAAGAGTCTTCCTGGAATAAACCTGTTCTGGTCCGGGTGAACAAGTCCACTGACTACCCCCTGAAGTCTTTGGCTAAAATCTTGATGTTGGTGTTCAACAGTGATATAGGCCTATATGACTCTTTTTCATGGGGACTCTTCCCTTAGGGATTAGTACTATCAGAGCCTCCCTCATTGAACTACTTAGGGTCCCCATCTGTAACCCACTGTTGAACACCGACAGCAGCATCAACAGCAAAGTATCACCACACCTACGGTATATCTCAAATGGCAAACTGTCCATACCTGGACTGGTATTCCCAGAATAGGACTTGACTGCCCTAATAATCTCTTCCAGTGTCTGGTGTTTATATTTGTCACACTCCTCCTTTCAACCCCACAAATGTATGCCCACACTTTTAAAAGTAAAAAGTCACAATTTCTCTTTAAAAAGTTTAAAATATAAACATTTTTGTTAAACTTTTTACAAAACCTTTTATTGTAGATAAATTATTATTATATTATACACTGATATACAGTTCATAAGTTGTATTATACTTCATAGTTCCTTAACAAAATGAAGTTCTTTGACTGTTGGGTGACAAATAGAGGGCAGTAATAATCTATAGAGTTTTAGCTAGCCTTCACTAGCTACAATATATATATAAACTTGCAAATGAATTGGAATTTAGAGTCTTAAAATTCCTGTATATATTTAAATTCAAAATGAACATTTGGTACTTTTTTCAATTTATTTTGTGCTATTGCATTATAATTGCATTTTAATGACAAAGTAATAGGGCTGGGGTTTTCTAAATGCATTTATAATATAATAGTCCAATGACACAAAAGAATATAGAAGGAACATTTTCAGTTCCATTTTAGGCTAAACCATGTAAATGGAAAGTGGATTATAGGTTTTGTGAAAAGCTTTCTAAAAGTACATATTAAAATTGGACTTTGACAACTGATGTTTTTATGGCAGGTAATAATATGTAGAGAAAACAGATGCTCTGCTCTGTTTTATTCATTATATGTAAATACATGAACAGAAGTCAATCATGCCACACGCAGAGATCTGCCATCTCATCCTACTATATAGCTCAGTGTGTTTCCAATGTCTAAATATATTTGATGTATTGTAACTTTTTTCCCATTGCTCCTATAAATGGCAGCACAATTTCTTTGTGGTTTACATGCTAAAGCATTTCTGAAGAAATCCAAAACATGTATCATTTAGTCTTTTTTTATTTAGTTTTGCTCTTTTTTCTCAATAAACCAAAGCCATACATTCCTTCCATATATTTGATTAAATTGATTTTCATATTAATCTCATGATCATTACCTTTTAAGATTGGAAAGAACGATTAATAAAAAACTGTTATTGCACAATTCCTGTCATGGGTGCTCCTGCGACCCAAGACCCTGTTTGCAGAAGCACCAGTCCTCCTCTATGTGCCCCCGAACCCCAGACGAGGCTCTCACCTCTCCACAATCCAGCCCTGGCTCCGGCGGGGATGCACGCGTGCCGACTTCCGGAGATTTAAAGGACAGCCCGCTGATAATTGGTGCTGGCTGCCAATTCCGTTAAATTCCCATCAACTTCCTGTGTTCCCTGTCGGATCTTCATGCCTTGTGCCTTAGAGAAAGCTTTGTCTCATGCCAGTGCTGTCATTGTGATTTCCTATTGTGACCCTGGTTCCATTCCTGATTGCACTCCTCTGCTGCCTGCCTTGACCTATTGCTACGTCCCCGACTCTGATGCCCATCCTTACCTCCTACCTGTCCTCACCTACAATTCTGCTCAACCTCTCTGTACCTCACCTTGGCAGCCACCAGGGACAAAGTTGCACCTGTGGAATGACCTGTTGGTACCACACCGCAGCAAGGCCAACTTAGATTCCGGTCCCAAGTGTCGGCTTACGTCATCGTCCACGGTGGGTCCACAACCCCTGAAGCCTGACAATTTCTAAAGTTAAATTTTTTTAGATGGGCCTACACTACATTATTTTACTGTAAAACACCTTCTGTTCATATTGATATAAATAAATAAAAAGGAATAGTAATAGTAAAGCGTAACAGAGGAGAAGTTTGTTAATAGGATGAAAAAGAAAAGTGTGTTTATTATGTGATCTGCAAATGTGATTCTGACATTTAAATTTGGTACAACTGTTGGCAGAGATGTTAAAATTATGTCTCCATGGATACATATGATACATGAATACAGTAATCAGAAAAATTGTAGGAAACATCAAAATGTAAAGGTAAAATACACATTGTTTATTGGAAAACACTGATATTGTCAGAACTGGCTAATGCTTGCTGCTGTGTTCGGAGTTTATCCACACCCAGGGCTGTTTGCTTGCAGCATTGATTGACACCTTCCTTGTAGAGTCTTTTGTCTGGGAAAGCTGGGTGCTGTCATTTTAGAGCTAAGATATATAATACCTGTGACTTAAGTAAAAGACAGCTGATAAAGTCAGCTGCTGGGGAAAATGTCCAGGAACTGGTGTAAGAATTGTTGACCAGAAGTCTCTAACCAATAGGGTTTGCAAGGCCTGTTAGGTAGGTGACAGGGGTTATGGGGTTTAGAGACTGCATCTCCTTTCTTAAATAAATAAGCATTTTGTGCTGTATTTTAATACTTTCCTTTTAAGGACTAATGTTTATTGCCTTCATGTCCAGAGCAGCTAAAGTTTTATGAAGGGCAGGCAGGTTAAATAGAACTTCAGAAACTGAGCACTTAAAAACATTTTGATTTGCAATGGATAACTGTGGCATATTTAAAAAAAATAATATAAAAAGGCAAATGATGCAAGCGAGGCTTCAAGTGGAATGGTAATGATTTACTGCAAATATTTATTTGCACTGTACATTGTGTCTCTCATCTGGTTGTTTTCAATGTAATCCTGACTTTTTATAATCCCAAAACATCTTATATTTGTTCATACTGTTATCCTTAATATACGTGTAGGTCAAGGCTTATGAGCATTATACACAAAACACCCAGCGGTAACACCCGCAATTAATGCTGGCACCGATTACGGGTGTTAACAATCTAAATGCCACCAGCAAAACCGCCTGAGGCATTTTGATCTTGGCGGGAATCATGGCTACCTGTGACTTATCACTGAGTGACGATCATTTGCCATGACAAAGAGGAGTCCTTACAGTACTACAGGCATTGTCATTTCTAAAGATCTGGTAAAATGTGTCAGTGGCACATCAGATCAACATCACTGATATAAAAAATGTGAAGCATACAGCCCAGACACCCCTTTAATGCAAACAGATCTTCTTTAATGTGAAAACAGGTAATTCCACTTTTTTGCTATATATGCGTAACATTATCCATGCAGGAAGCAATGGATAATACGGATACATAGAAGAGTGGAGAAAGTGGCTGTGGGTAACCTACTGCTGTACAAACAACAGGGGACTGGTAGGCTATATACAACAGGGGGCTGGCAGGCTATATATTACAGGGGGGCAGGCTGGCTATACACTACAGGGGGCTGGCAAGCTATATACGACAGGGGGATGGCAAGCTATATATGACAGGGGGCTGGCTGGCTTTATACTTGGGCTGTGACCAATGCATTTCCCACCATCGGCTTATACATGAGTCAATATGTTTTTCCCGTTTTTTTGTGTTCAAATTAGGGGTCTCGGCTTATACTCAGGTCAACTTATACCCGGGTATATATTGGGAATTTTGGAATACGGCAATACTAGAGATGAGCGAACACTAAAATGCTCGGGTACTCGTTATTCGAGACGAACTTTTCCCGATGCTCGAGTGCTCGTCTCGAATAACAAGCCCCATTGAAGTCAATGGGAGACTCGAGCATTTTTCAAGGGGACCAAGGCTCTGCACAGGGAAGCTTGGCCAAACACCTGGAAACCTCAGAAAAGGATGGAAACACCACGGAAATGGACAGGAAACAGCAGGGGCAGCATGCATGGATGCCTCTGAGGCTGCAGGAGTTGGCCAGTACCTCATGTTTTTTCTGAGCGGGGGGGGGGGGGGGGTATGAGGTAAGTTACCGGGAGACACCTTTTATTATTTCTGCTTTGCTTTCTTGATGTGTAAAGTGACGTCTCCGGTCTTTTACCTCATCAGAAGTAGATTCCGTCTGGCGGCAGGTGGGGGGGTCATGTGGTGGTGGGGGTCGGGGGAAGGTCAAGGTGGTGGGAGTCGGGGGAGGTCAAGGTGGGGGGGGGTGTCAGTGTGGTGGTGGGGTCATGTGATGTCTACCTGGTGATTGTCAATGATCGGATATCACATGACCCTCCGTCTTCTCCTCTCCTGGCCGCACGCATACACTGACGCACGAAGAGGTGAGATGACAATATGGCGGATCTTCATCTAGTGCTCGGCCCTTGCCGCCTGTTTGAGGATCTGCCTTTATCGCTAACATCAGCCTCTAGATTCCGAAGCTAAATGACCCGACCTTCGTGGCTCGCGACCTTCATGACCCGATCATGGGATCTTTGCTGGGAGTGTGAACCACGAATGTCGCCAAGAAAGTCACAAATCTAAGAGAAAACTCGGTGCACGGATCGTCATAGTATCATAGTATATAAGGCTGGAAAAAGTCCATCAAGTCCAACCTCTAAGAATTAAATAAATGTTTTATCCCCATAACCCGGGATATTAATTCTCTCCAGAAAGTCATCCAGGCCTCTCCAGCACATGTACATAGAGTCCGCCATAACAACCTCCTGCGGCAGAGAGTTCCATAGTCTCACTGCTCTTACAGTAAAGAACCTTTGTCTATGGTGATGGTAGAAGCTCCTCTCCTCTAGGTGTAGAGGATGTCCCCTTGGCCTGGTCACAGCACGAGGGTATTAATGAAAAGATCTTTGGAGAGATCCTTGTACTGTCCGTTCAGGTATTTGTACATTGTAATGAGGTCTCCCCTCAGTCGTCTTTTTTCTAAACTGAATAATCCCAAATTTTTTAATCTGTCAGTGTATTCTAATCCCCCCATTCCCCTAATAATCCTGGTTTCTCTCCTCTGCACCCGTTCCAGCTCTATTATATCCTTTTTATACACTGGTGCCCAAAACTGTACACAATATTCCATGTGTGGTCTGACCAGGGATTTGTATAAGGGCAAAACTATGTCTTTATCATGAGAATTTATTCCTCTCTTGATACATCCCATTATTTTATTTGCTTTAGCAGCAGCCGCCTGGCTCTGGTCACTAAAATTAAGTTTACCATCCACCAATACCCCCAGGTCCTTTTAAAAGTAAAAAGTCACAATTTCTCTTTAAAAAGTTTAAAATATAAACATTTTTGTTAAACTTTTTACAAAACCTTTTATTGTAGATAAATTATTATTATATTATACACTGATATACAGTTCATAAGTTGTATTATACTTCATAGTTCCTTAACAAAATGAAGTTTTTTGACTGTTGGGTGACAAATAGAGGGCAGTAATAATCTATAGAGTTTTTGTTCTCATTTCTCACTACTTTGGTAGTGGTAGAGTTTATGGTAGTAATCTTTCTGACTAAAAATAGCTAGCACAGCCTTCACTAGCTACAAAATATATATAAACTTGCAAATGAATTGGAATTTAGAGTCTTAAAATTCCTGTATATATTTAAATTCAAAATGAACACTTGGTACTTTTTTCAATTTATTTTGTGCTATTGCATTATAATTGCATTTTAATGACAAAGTAATAAGGCTGGGGTTTTCTAAATGCATTTATAATATAATAGTCCAATGACACAAAAGAATATAGAAGGAACATTTTCAGTTCCATTTTAGGCTAAACCATGTAAATGGAAAGTGGATTATAGGTTTTGTGAAAAGCTTTCTAAAAGTACATATTAAAATTGGACTTTGACAACTGATGTTTTTATGGCAGGTAATAATATGTAGAGAAAACAGATGCTCTGCTCTGTTTTATTCATTATATGTAAATACATGAACAGAAGTCAATCATGCCACACGCAGAGATCTGCCATCTCATCCTACTATATAGCTCAGTGTGTTTCCAATGTCTAAATATATTTGATGTATTGTAACTTTTTTCCCATTGCTCCTATAAATGGCAGCACAATTTCTTTGTGGTTTACATGCTAAAGCATTTCTGAAGAAATCCAAAACATGTATCATTTAGTCTTTTTTTATTTAGTTTTGCTCTTTTTTCTCAATAAACCAAAGCCATACATTCCTTCCATATATTTGATTAAATTGATTTTCATATTAATCTCATGATCATTACCTTTTAAGATTGGAAAGAACGATTAATAAAAAACTGTTATTGCACAATTCCTGTCATGGGTGCTCCTGCGACCCAAGACCCTGTTTGCAGAAGCACCAGTCCTCCTCTATGAGCCCCCGAACCCCAGACGAGGCTCTCACCTCTCCACAATCCAGCCCTGGCTCCGGCAGGGATGCACGCGTGCCGACTTCCGGAGATTTAAAAGGACAGCCCGCTGATAATTGGTGCTGGCTGCCAATTCCGTTAAATTCCCATCAACTTCCTGTGTTCCCTATCGGATCTTCATGCCTTGTGCCTTAGAGAAAGCTTTGTCTCATGCCAGTGCTGTCATTGTGATTTCCTATTGTGACCCTGGTTCCATTCCTGATTACACTCCTCTGCTGCCTGCCTTGACCTATTGCTACGTCCACGACTCTGATGCCCGTCCTTACCTCCTACCTGTCCTCACCTACAATTCTGCTCAACCTCTCTGTACCTCACCTTGGCAGCCACTGGGGACAAAGTTGCACCTGTGGAATGACCTGTTGGTACCACACCGCAGCATGGCCAACTTAGATTCCGGTCCCAAGTGTCAGCTTATGTCATCGTCCACGGTGGGTCCACTACCCCTTGAGCCTGACAATTTCTAAGGTTAAAATTTTTTAGATGGGCCTACACTACATTATTTTACTGTAAAACATCTTCTGTTCATATTGGTATAAATAAATAAAAAGGAATAGTAATAGTAAAGCGTAACAGAGGAGAAGTTTGTTAATAGGATGAAAAAGAAAAGTGTGTTTATTATGTGATCTGCAAATGTGATTCTGACATTTAAATTTGGTACAACTGTTGGCAGAGATGTTAAAACTATGTCTCCATGGATGCATACGATACATGAATACAGTAATCAAAAAAATTGTAGGAAACATCAAAACGTAAAGGTAAAATACACATTGTTTATTGGAAAACACTGATATTGTCAGAACCGGCTAATGTTTGCTGCTGTGTTCGGAGTTTAAGCCACATCTAGGGCTGTTTGCTTGCAGCATTGATTGACACCTTCCTTGTAGAGTCTTTTGTCTGGGAAAGCTGGGTGCTGTCATTTTAGAGCTCAGATATATAATACCTGTGACTTAAGTAAAATACAGCTGATAAAGTCAGCTGCTGGGGAAAACGTCCAGGAACTGGTGTAAGAATAGTTGACCAGAAGTCTCTAACCAATAGGGTTTGCAAGGCTTGTTAGGTAGGTGACAGGGGTTATGGGGTTTAGAGACTGCATTTCCTTTCTCTGTCATCACAGATATCTTTCATAAAAGCAGCTAATACAATCTAAAGTGTGTATGGTAATACTTAAATAAATAAGCATTTTGTGCTGTATTTTAATACTTTCCTTTTAAGGACTAATGTTTATTGCCTTCATGTCCAGAGCAGCTAAAGTTTTATGAAGGGCAGGCAGGTTGAATAGAACTTCAGAAACTGAGCACATTTTGATTTGCAATGGATAACTGTGGCATATTTAAAAAAATAATATAAAAAGGCAAATGATGTAAGCAAAGCTTCAAGTGGAATGGTAATGATTTACTGCAAATATCTATTTGCACTGTACATTGTGTCTCTCATCTGGTTGTTTTCAATGTAATCCTGACTTTTTATAATCCCAAAACATCTTATATTTGTTCATACTGTTATCCTTAATATACATGTAGGTCAAGGCTTATGAGCATTATACACAAAACACCAACAGCGGTAACACCCGCAATTAATGCTGGCACCGATTGTGGGTGTTAACAATCTAAATGCCACCAGCAAAGCCGCCTGAGGCATTTTGATCTTGGCGGGAATCATGGCTACCTGTGACTTATCACTGAGTGACGATCATTTGACGATCATCATCACTGATATAAAAAATGTGAAGCATACAGCCCAGGCACCCCTTTAATGCAAACAGATCTTCTTTAATGTGAAAACAGGTAATTCCACTTTTTTGCTATATATGCGTAACATTATCCATGCAGGAAGCAATGGATAATACGGATACATAGAAGAGTGGATAAAGTGGCTGTGGGTAACCTACTGCTGTACAAACAACAGGGGACTGGTAGGCTATATACAACAGGGGGCTGGCAGGCTATATATTACAGGGGGCAGGCTGGCTATACACTACAGGGGGCTGGCAAGCTATATATGACAGGGGGATGGCAAGCTATATACGACAGGGGGCTGGCTGGCTTTATACTTGGGCTGTGACTAGAGATGAGCGAGCACTAAAATGCTCGGGTACTCGTTATTCGAGACAAACTTTTCCCGATGCTCGAGTGCTTGTCTCGAATAACGAGCCCCATTGAAGTCAATGGGAGACTCGAGCATTTTTCAAGGGGACCAAGGCTCTGCACAGGGAAGCTTGGCCAAACACCTGGGAACCTCAGAAAAGGATGGAAACACCACGGAAATGGACAGGAAACAGCAGGGGCAGCATGCATGGATGCCTCTGAGGCTGCTTAATCGCACCATTATGCCAAAATTATGGGCAACAGCATGGCCATGACAGAGTTACAGAATGAAGCTAGATAGCATCTAAAACATCCAATAATTGACCCTGACACTATAGGGGACGGCATGCAGAGGCAGCAGCAGCAGCGGCAGGCTAGGGAGTGGCATGGCGACATACCCTAAATGGACTCAGGCTTCAAACCCATGGGTGGCAGAGAGGAACCAAAGGAGGTGAGCAAGAAGCGCTCAAATAATATCGGTACATGATAAAAGTTTGCCAGTATATTTTGTGGATTACACAGCAGGGTGGCGACAAAGTTAACATGGAAGCCATGAAAACAACCCAAAATTCTGCCTGACACAGCTCGTTTGATAAGGGGACCATGTATGGAGGCAGTGAACTAGTAGTAGATTAAAGGTGCTGCAGTTAAAACTATGTTAGTTGGATCTTGGCATGGAGCTGGCGGGCTCCGCTGCCAGGCAGCTTTCGCCAATCCAAGCCCCTGTCTCAGGTTACTCCCCAAACAGCACTTCTAAAACCTTTGTATAGAGATCAAGTGTAGAAGCGTTCTTATAAGTTTAGGTTATGGCGGGGTGAGGGGAATGTAAACAGATGCGTCAAGAAGCGCTTGAAATATATCGATCGGTAAATATAAAGTTTGCCGTAGTATATTTTGTGGATTACACAACAGGGTGGCGAACAAAGTTAACAAGTTGATGTGGAAATGCCCTGTAATGAGCTCTGGGCGGTGTGCCTTTTATCGCCTAGCTCACAGCATTTGAGTCACCGCCTGCTGTCGCTTTAGCGACGGCACTGCTGCTGTGCCTAGAGCCTAGCTACGACTGATGGCGGCGCTCCATGGCGCACAGGAATGGTATTCGGAAGGAGGAGGAGGTGGAGGAGGGGGTAAGGAGGAGGATGGTAACTAGTGCCTTTGAGACCTGGACCGGAGTAGGCCGCGTGTCAATCCTCTGCGTCGGCAGTATATGACGCCATCCCAGGGTCCGAACTCGGGTCCAGCCAGCATCCAATAAGTGTAGTAGCGTTCTTTATAGTTTGGGATATGGCGGGTGAGGAATGTAACACAGTAATGCGCGAAAGTGGGAGAAAGCGCATGATGCGATGGAAACAAGCTCGGCTCTCTGCTGCAGGCAGGCTTTCGCCAATGCCTAAGCCTGTCTCTAGGTACGCTACTCAATCCCCAAAGTCAGCTACTTCAAGAACCCTAGATAAATAAGAATGAAGGTCAGTAGCGTTCTTATAAGTTTAGGAATGGCGTGACGGGTGAGGGAATGTAAACAGTATGCGCAAGAAGCGCTGAAATATATTGGTAAATGATAAAGTTTGCCAGTATATTTGTGGATACACAGGCAGGGTGGCGACAAAGTTACAACTTTGATGTGGAATCCATAAAACAACCCCAAATTTCTGCCTGACAACACCTCGTTTGATAAGGGGACGATGTTTATGGAGCATACAATAATTGGAGACGATCTTTTAGAGTGAGGCAAATGGATGAGCAACGTTTGTAGGCTGCTCGGGAGACAATTTAATTGGGATAGTGGCCTGTAGTGGCAGTCCCAAAAAAGTTTTCAACCAGAGGAGCAGGTAGGTGACCCTCCGAAAAAGTGAAATAGATTGAGTTGGCCTGTATGTGGCAGTCCCAAAAAAGTTTTCAAACCAGAGGAGCAGTAGGTGCCCTCCAGAAAAATGAATAATTGAGTGCGCTGTCTGTGTGCATCCGAAAAAAGTATTTCAAACCAGAGACCGGGTAGGTGCCTCTCCAAAATTATGCATAAAGTCGCCGATACTAAAGCCAGTGGTCCTGTCAAAATACCATTTCCTCCTCTGCTTTAGTGTACAAAGAGAGAGAAGAGGAAATGGAGGAGGAGAGTGCAAAATTATTCAGGTTGAGCTTCCTTCACACTGATGGAGATTGGAATTATGAGAAATCATCTTCTATCGCTAGCGTGCAGGGCAGTTTGAGGTACCGCCTGCTGTCCGCTAGAGCGACGCACTGCTGGCTGGGCTAGAGCTAGCGACTGATTGCGGCCATGGGCCCAGCGGATGTGAGTTTCGGAGAGTAGAGGGTGGGGAGGGGGGAGGAGGAGGAGGCAAGGTAGGCCTGAAATAGCTGACCGCGTAGGTCCCCGCAATCCTCGGCGTCGGCAGTACCGATGACCAGCCGTCTAGGTGGCAGACTCGGTCCCGCCCGCTCTCAAATACCCCAATGTGCCTCAGCGATATATAGTGGCCTTCTGCCGTCAGCACTCGTTCCACGTTCCTGTTCAGGGTGGACTCTTGTCAGTAAAACGGCGTTGGTCAGGGCACGGATGATGTTGCGTGACCTTGCTGGTGCAGGGCTGGGACGGCACATCGGGAAAAGTAGTGGTCGCTGGGGGACCGAATATCCCGAGGGGGCGGGCCGCCGCCATGAGGTTGCGAAAGGCCCTCGGTCTCTTACTACCTATAGGGCAGCATGCTCCATCAAGCAATCTGGAGATTGTGGACATTAAGCTTGGCGTGCGGGTGGGTTTCACTCATATTTTCCGTTTCCCGCTCCAGTCGTCTGGGGTATGGAAAGCTGACGCTGGTGGATAACTGTGGAGATCGGTGGAGGGCGACGATGGTGGTTTTTGTGGGGTCCGGTCCTGGGCAGGGGCTGACTATAGCTGAAAAACAGGGGAAGGAGGCAGTGGTGGTGCAAGCAGCCGAGTGAACGGGCTTGGTGCCACATGAGTGGGTTTTTAGCATTCATGCCATCTGCGGTCATTACTGTGAGTAGGTTAGTAGTAGTGGGGAACCCCTGCTGATCCTGGTTTGGCAAAGGTTTCACACCACAGACCTCGGTCAATCCGGTGTTTTCTTAAGACATGCAACCTTCAAAATCTAGGCCCCTCGCCGCGGGAGCCCTCGCCACGGGAGCGTTCACTAACGTGACACATTTGCGCTGATGCACCTGCTCGTGGCTCTGGCCCTCCTCCGTGCTGGCCCCACCCACTGCATCGTCTCAAGCCTGTTTCGTTCGAGGACCATTCCTCCGTTTCACGAAGCATTGTGTTCACCCCTCCTCTCACCCAGCTTGGGTTGTCACCTCATCATCCTCCGATCAGCGTCGGAACCTCTTACAAACTTCTTCCACTACGTCACGAAGGGTCACATCACCGCACGACTGGCGACGTGGGAAAACCGGGCCTCGGAAAATTGCTCAGCAGCCAACGCGGACAAGTGGTTTTTGTGACTGTGGGGAAGGGTTCCCAGAAAAACAGTTTTCCTCATGGTATGCCAGGGTTTTCCAAATGGCACATATTTCCTGGGAGGGGGGCAACTGGGGGGAGATGAGGCTTTAGTGTCAGAAGCTGATTCGGTGCCCCGATTTTTCGGTGGACATGTGGTGTGACTGCGTGCAAGACTGACTGGGGAAACCCAATATTTTTGCTCGAAGCTGTCCCTTGTTCGGCATCCACGACATCACCTGGTTCTGTTGTACCTCAACATTGCTCTAAGACCCATCGATGTCCCATAACTTCAGACATAAACCCTAGGCGATTGTATGACGCTGCTTTCGGTTCCCCTGGCTCCCTCCAAATCAGCATGTGGTGTTCCCTCTCACCCCCCCTCCAGGACCAACGGCCCTCGACCCCTTCCAGTAGTTGGACGCCCTACCGTCCCGTTCCGCTCCGTCTCTCATACACCCTAGCCTCTCGGTTAAACATTTTTTTGAAAAATGAATAGTTGATACTTTAATTTTTTTTTAAACTTTTTTTTTGTGTTTTTTTGTTGGTTTTTTTTTTTTTTTGTTTTTTTTGTTTTATCGTTTTTTCCAAAACCAAACGACTGCTCATCCTACGTTGCTGCATGGCTAGTTTTCTAGGCCAATGTATGAAACTCAGCGCGTTGCTTGCAGAGAAATCAGATGATTGACGCGAGTTATGAAAACAATAAACGTAAAATAAAAATTTAAATGCAAAGACTGTGCCCTTAATGAAATCCTATCCCTCCTATAATTTCCCAACTTTCGGTCTTGCGACGGAATATTGGTGCGTTCCGAACTAGCGCTAAACACAGCGGTCGGCAGTTCTTCAGCTCATCAATTCCTACAATTTGCTATTTCGTTTTTTTTTTAAGATGCAGTTGCAGGGAGCACGGGACATGCCACCAGCAGACAACCATGAAAATAAAATATATATAACGCTTATTGTAGGCGTAATACCCGTTTGGATGTCTCCTTTGGGCTATGTTTATCTGGCAGCATAAATGAAAGCACACTGATTGAGATGGAACGCTGAGTTTGAAAAAATCAAACGTAATTAAAAATAAAAGTTAAATGGGCAACTGCCTATGCCAATAGTCGATCAACCCTACATAAATTTTTCCCCAGCTTTCGTCTTCCTTTTGCGATGGTATTAATGTGCGTCACTATAAAGCCGCTCAAACACAGGCGGTCCCGCAGTACCCCCTCCACTACAAATTCCTGCTCAGCAATTTGGTAGTAGATCACTGCAGACGCAAGAGACAGCCACCATCATAATCAATACTCAGTAATATAAAATTATCAGATCACGTATTGATAGGCGGTAAGGTTAAGCCGTTTGGATTCTCTCCTCCTTTTGATCTTGTTTTTTTCTAGGCCAGTATGAAAGCACACTGAATAGAGAGAAAGCGCTAGTGAGTTACTACAACAGGCACCAAAAACGTAATTAAATAATAATGGGCGAGACTAGGCCTAATGGGTGTCAAGTCTCACTCGACCCCGCACCACATATTTCGCCCACTTTGGTCCCTTTTCTCCCCTAAGCCCACCGGTTTGCGATGGATAGTGTGCTGTCACTAAGTCGGCTAACAAGCGACACAAGGTTCCCGCAAGTCTCACTAAAATTCCTCCAGCCTCACAATTTTTGGTAGTAGATGCACTGTCACGGCAGACAAGCTACCGCAACATCAGTCAACTCACATAACATCATAACTAACGCTATTGTAGGCGTAAGTAGGCCGTTTGGATCTTCCTTTGGCTATTTTCTATACTCAAGTATGAAAGCACAAACTGATAGAATGACGGCTGAGAGTATGAAAAAATCAAACGTACAAATAAAAAGGAAATACTGGGCATCCTGTTGGCCTATAATGGAAATCCCCCCCTAATAGAATTTTCTCCACTTCGTTCTTTTTGTTGCCGATGGTATCTGTGCGTCACTAAAGCGCTAAACACAGTCTCGTCGAATGTCTGCACACTACAAATTCGCTCACTCCAATTTTGGTAGTAATTGCACATGGCACTGCAAAGCAGAACGCACCCAGTGCAAGATCATAACCCGAGAAAATAAAATATATTAAACGCTAATTGTAGGCGTAAGTTAAGCCGTTATCCTGTCTTTAATTTTCCTCTCTTTGGCCTGATTTTTAGCCAAGTATGAAAGCACACTGCCTAATTCCAAATGAGATGAACGTGAGTGTATGAAAAAATAACTAAAAATTAAAAGTAATGGCAGACTGTGCCCTAATTGCAAAATCATAAACCAACCTAAATAAAATTTTTTCCGCCTCCACTTGGTGTTTTGAGGTGGAATGTGTGGTCAACTTAAGAGGCTAACCACAAACCAGGTAAGCAAATCCCCCTGGCAATTCCTCACAATATGGTACTAGCCTGAATCTGCAAATAAAAAACAAAACAAAGTATCAACGTTAATTTGTACCCTAAGAAGGGGCG
This sequence comes from Engystomops pustulosus, assembly GCA_019512145.1. Classification (NCBI taxonomy): domain Eukaryota; kingdom Metazoa; phylum Chordata; class Amphibia; order Anura; family Leptodactylidae; genus Engystomops; species Engystomops pustulosus. The sequence goes on from CM033642.1 coordinate 66,843,668, forward strand.
GTTGGTTTTTCTTGTTGACTAGCTCCACTCTCTAACCCGCCTAACACAGAACTAATAGAAGCACAACCGCTCCTAAACGCTCACCTGCAGCAGCAGCACTCTCCTCTCCCCTAGCGGCACTCCAGAACACAAAGCTGATCCAGAAGCAGGCGTCAGGCAGGAAGGGCCTAGTCCCTAACTTCCAGAGTGTCCACCTGATCTGGCAGCTCACCACTGGCTGCTAATGCGGACGTGTATAAGAGGGTATACCCACGCCAAGTACCACGCATGGGCTGGAGTGCAGAGTTCCTGTCCCCTGGCTGTTGAATTGGCCTCTGGTTTGTCTGTGTCCGCCAATAAAGCAAAACGACGCGGGAGCCTCCATTTTCCGCTCTAGGCGGTGGCGAAGCGTATTTCGTCCGAAGCAACGAGCAGTGTTTTGAGCTAGTCGCTAATGCTCGAACGAGCAATCAAGCTCGGACGAGTATGTTTCGGGTCTATATCTCTAGCTGTGACGCAAATGCATTCCACCACCATCGGCTTTATTCCCGAGTCTCAATATGTTTTTCTCCTCCCGTGGGGGTTGTGGCAAATAAGGGGTCTCTAGCCCGGCTTAATCTGCAGGCCAAGCTTTTTAACCCGGGTTATAATCTGCTCCTTGGGAAAGGGACATTGGATAAACTGCAATACAAAAATCCAAATAAATACTGAAATGCTTTTAGTCTGGGTGAATGAAACTTGTAATGAAGATATAGCACCTCAATAATGGATTTCAGCACAAAATAAAAAGCAGCAATTTCGCTCGCAAACAAAAAAATGAAACTTGACACAATCAAAAGAAAAACTGTGGTGGGCATTGAAAAATGGAAAAAAGTAATTGACAAGCAACGAAAAATGTTTTGACAAGCAAGACAATGTTTTTTTTGTACAAAGGTTTTCATTTTTAAAATGTATTTCGAAATAATAAACCTATTAAAGGTACATTAACAATGAATTTGCTCCACTAATCACAGTCCTTACTATCCCCAAAAAGTAATGTATAAAAGCCTGCTGTAGATACACTTGTAAAATTAAAAATTTTAGAGTATAAAAAATTACCCTAATATATTCCTGTATGTTTAAAAAAAAAAGAAAAAAAGCCATAAATATTCACATAACTAATCTAAAAAAAATGTGTCTGGTCATATAGTGAGCCTGAGCTAGTTATAATGAGCACACATTATTCCTATGTCACTTGTGCTTGGCTTTCCATAATAAGCTGTAACATCAGGGAACATGACCCATGTAGCACATAAGTGGTGGGATGGGAATAAGAGTTTTAAACTCCCTTCCCCCCCTCCACCCCAATGGTCCATAATGGTCCATGTTTAGTAAAGTTCTGCCGCTCGTGTGGGTCATCTTCTGACTGCAAAGTCTTATCTTACAGTGTCTGACTTAACTCTGTCCTGTTGCACTCCCATTTCTTACCACTAGGTGGCAGCCTACAATCGGCCATGTTGAGCAATCTGACATAATGGCAACGAGAACACAGTAAAAATTAGTACTTTCCCATATGAAATGCGCATTGCAGAATTTGTGTTCTTTAGATTGATTGATGTGACTCTGAACATTGTGTAAAACACCTGGAATTCCTAAGTAGTCGTGCTTAGAAAGTATAATGCAAAGATTTAATGATCGGCTACACTGTAGTGCTGTTTATTGTAGTGACTTTTGGGAGGGGGTTAAATGAGGTCAAGTAATAATTTTTTTTTTTTATTTATTTTTTTTCCGAAAAAGCTGTTTAGGTGGATGTGATCCCTTTTTTCCTGCCAGAAATCCTATTACGTAGTACCTCCTCATGCCTTTATCATATCTGCTTTATTGAAGGCATCAGACTATCTGTGTCTTATTAACCATTTATCAGACGTTCTGATTCCTATGGTATTCCTATTAATACTGATTCCATAGTGTTAATAGAATACTGGACAGTGTGTAGACTTATTGGGGGAAGGTGTATTAATGTGTCAGTCTTTAGACAGATTATTCCCTGTGTCTGATGCTTGTTGATGAATGTGCAGGGGCAGATTAAGGGTACTATGGGTCCAGGGCTGTATTAGGAGTTTGGGCCTCCTTGGGCGGCATGCACATGCAGTGTTTAAGTATTGACACTCATTTCAAAGGCAGCAGGGAGGAGCTTGTCCTAGTTACATGCACCACATGTAATGGGGAACATGCACCACGTGTTGTGCATGTAAACAATTCAAAACCTGTGGTGAGCATTAACCATTACAAGGGTTTTAGTGTAAATACGTATGTGATCATGGAGGATTTACTCCTGGTTCGCTGGAACATACCAGCAAAAATATAGCTGCGAGTATGGGACTCTGAGCATCATAGGAATATATGATGCAATGAAACCTTGCTTCCCCACAAAATGGCAATGCCAAACTCTTGTCATGATTATGCTTTAGTGCTGCTGTTCTGTGTAGAAGGGATTCTTTGCATTCTATATCCCTATGATGCTTGGAGTCCCGTACTCTGCACTGTGGTCGATCCGTGAATTCTTAAAATGCAAAAATATATCCACATAGAGAATTACTTGAGAATGGCTACATTGAATTAGCGGAAATGTTGCTTTTTTTTACTTGTGAATAAATAATAGAATGATACAGAGTGCTGCTTCCCTGTCTTGGATACTCTGGGACTTTGGATTTTTGAGCCGAACCCTTGCAAGCTTGCATCCTTTTAATCCTCTTTCGCTGTGCCGCTCTTCACTTTTGACATATAAATACAGGCTGTCCCCGGGTTACATACAAGATAGGGTCTGTAGGTTTGTTCTTAAGTTGAATTTGTATGTAAGTCGGAACTGTATATTTTATCATTGTAACCCCAGCCACAACTTTTTTGGTCTCTGTGACAATTGGATTTTAAAAATGTTGGGTTGTCATAAGAACCAGCATTAACACTAAAGTTTCATTACAGACACATGTGATAACTGTTAGAGCTGATCATTGTAGCCTAGGACTAAAGTAGAATAAATTACCAATATCCAGAGGTCCGCTTGTAACTAGGGGTCGTATGTAAGTCGAGTGTTCTTAAGTAGGGGATATATATACACATACATATAGAATAGTGTGTTTTTATATCATATATAATATCTTACTATACACACATACAAATCACTTTATGCATATGCACTATTGCATATACATGATTACATTTATACATACTCAAACTGAGCATATACCTACTTACATATCTGTACGCAACTTGGTATATACTGTACACCCTACCATATACATCCTCTTTGGGCAATGTTCTGCAGGGAATTGTGGGTCTTGCCATTGCTTTTAAGTCCCCTTGACATGTAGGATATACGTATGTATGTATGTATGTATGTATGTATGTATGTAATACGACAGCACAAAGCAATCAGCCATGCAGGTGTCAACCCACAGTGGGTTAGTTTAGTAAACTGTACAGCCTATTAGAAGGTTTTATGGTGGCTTTAGGTTACTGACAGATGCAATGTAGAATGTATTTACATCATATGAGACCCAAATGATCTGCCATAAAAAGGTCCAGAGTGCCCCAGCTAACAATCCCCTGCTTCCCTTACGTGGTTTACCCTGCACCATGTTTAATCATGTGGCTCTGCCTGGTACTGCAACCCAGTAATTTTCTTTTAAGTTAGTGTAAGACAGATTAGGATCGTAAAAATCACATAAAATATCTGCTGAGATTTGTTGAGATAAATGTGGAAAAAAAGGAGTTTTTATAATATGTGTAGTTGTACGCTTAAAGGGGTATTCCAGGAATAAGCATAATTCCTATACAAATAACTTGGTAATAATATAAGCTAATATTTGATTAGTTGTTATTTAAAATGTTGCTCCCCTTAGCAGAAAAATGCTGCAGACATAGACTGTAATGAGGAATTAAAATGCTACTGGCCCTTTAATCAGTCTGTTAATAGTTTGGCTGTAGTCAGTTGGTTGCAGTGCATCTGGTATGGCCAGTGTTGTGGTGACGTACAGTGATGGCAGTTACACATCATTACTATGGTAACAGAGGAGGACATTGTGTTATATCATCAATGGGAGCAGAGCATAAGAGGGAGGAGGAGTTACTGACAATTTAAGGATTAAGGAACTTGTAGTTTCCAGTGGCGGCTGTCTTGGTTATAACTTCACCTACTTTGGAGAGGCCATAAAATTTTGTGAATCATAAAATCAAACTATTTAAGCTCCATTTTGTAACTACTTACATTGAGTTATATTCATTTACTTATAGCGTTATAGGTTTTTGTATTGCAACATCCCCCACCGGGGCCTAGCCTTTTCTTGGGGCCTGGAGACAGCCGGGGCCCGCAGTACCTGAGTGGCTGGCGGTTGCGGCCTAAGCACGCTTGTGTCACGGTGCTTGGTATGGGGAACCGGAGGGCTGTCCTACAGCCTGGCAGGTCTCCAGCAGGGTGGTGTTGGCAAGAAATGATGAGGGAGAGGCTGCTATAGCGGATCTCCCTGGGGCAGCCCTTTGGTGTCTAAAGTATGAGTCTCTGTGTGGTGGACAGGGTGCCCGTGATGATGACAGCCGTAGTAGCAGGGACCAGACGGAGGCAGAGGTTGATCAAAAACAACTTACAGTTCTTTATTGGAACCGACAGGAACCGCAGCAACGTGCCTTAACAGAATGGTGGAGTGCTGAGATGCAAGTTGGAGGGGGCCACAGGATGTAGATCACCAGCCTGGATGCAGAGGGCAGGCTGGGAGGTAGCTGTGTCCTAATAGGAAGCTTCAGCTTGTCCTGGAGTGCTTCAGGTATCACCCTTAAAGGTAGGATGATACCCCTTTCCTCTCTCACTAACTCTTAGCTATTAGCTCCACTCTTCAGGCAGGGGCTAGGCTCTTCCTGCTCTGGTCTGGTATGCTAGCTGTATAGAGTTGAGACTGGAGTTACTCCAGTCTGCTTACTGCCGACTCCTAGGTCTGGCTAGAACTGGTCTCTTCTCTCTCCTGAGAGAGACTGCTCACTAGTGTCCTGCAGACCCTCTGGTCTGACTGGAACTGAACTCTAGAACATTCCTGGCCAGGGGTCTTGTAACTCCCCTGGTCAGGTGGTGGCTGCTCCTCCAATTACATCTCAGCTTACATTTTAGCTCACAGAGCCAAATTATAACACCTGTGATTGGCTGACACATCTGACATCACATAAAACAGTTAACTCCTGCCTTGCCAGACAGGATCTCCCACTGCAATGTTCCCCTGTGTCCTATAAGGACCATGTAGTGTGATGTAGTGACATGCTGTGGGGCTGACTAGACCCTACACAGGCTGCAAGCTACATGGTGGGACGTATTCGCAACCACTCTTCCGCCTTGCATCGGCGAGGGTGTTGCAGTATCATATTCCTTCATATTCCCGGAATACCCCTTTTAATGTACCTAATAAGGTTTTTACGTGTTTGAGCTAGTGATACTTCAAAGCAAAAGTTGAGGCACAGATATTGAGGTTTAGAATTATCTCATTCAATATAAGCTAAACATTTGCTATTGTTTTCAAGTCTGACCCCCAAGATTGTCATCTGCAATCTGATTGGTTAGGATAAGTAATTTCTCCACAATGGTCACATAATTTTAGGCTTTTAGTTACATCTGTCGTCTTGTAAGCAGAATATTAGTTAGGTGCCATTACCTCATCTTGTGAATAGGGTGATGACAGGCTATGCCTTATGATCACATGTTTCAGCAGTTCTGCAATGCATTTCTTTTCTGCTCTGTCTATACAGTACTTGTTAGCCCTGTGATCACAATGGATTTGAATAGGTTGCAAATTGATTTCTTCCCATACAAGGTTGGATGTAGTCAGACATGAAAGGATACAAAGGGCTTATTATTGCTCGTGTGAGATGCATACTCTAGGGAGGCTGTCCTTATGTAGCACAGCATTGTGAGAAGTCAGGGCTTCTCTGAAACATTTTTTTAATACCGGGTGCTGCTTAGTGTCATATTTTATTGCTTCAATGATTTTTCAAAGAGAAGTTGAAAATAATTGTTTTCATCATAAAATGATAAACTTCATGTTCCTATTTACATCAGACTAGGGTTAAGAGGTGGGAACAAAATGGCCCAGATCTATAAAACTGGCAATGTGTTAGTATGTACTTTGTGCAAGTTGTGACATATTACTTAAAGGAAACCTGTTGCTACATTTTTTACAAATACAGCTAGTGGCAAGTTCCAATAGACCCCTATTTACTGACACCCTTCTTTTAGCTAAAAATTTTTCCCTCCATATACCAATATCTTCTTTATAATTTTTCCTGGTTGGCAATGATATCCATAGCGGGTCGAGGAGTGGTTTCCTTGGGCTGAATCCAGCAGCTCCTCCCCATGTTTTTTCAGCATGCAGCACAGCAGCTTGAAAGGAGGCATGGATAGGTGTAAAAGTCCATGCTTAGATTTTGTGTGATCAGATATATGCATTGTGTACAATTTACTTATGTTGCTGAGAGTGGCCGCAGAGGGGCTTATTCACAGCGCCGGCTGAACATTCAACCAGTTCTGTGTATAAGCCCCTCTGGGGCCGCTATCAGCACAGTGCTGCATCACATAGAGCCGGCAGCGATTGTGCAATACAAGCGCTGCTGCCGGCGAGTCTTACAGGTACCTGACTGACAGGGGTGTGTCGGCCGGCCCCTCATGAATACGGCCGACTGCTAGGGAACTTGTACAACGATCCAACCTCTTATTTGATAAGAAGTCGGATCGTTTTAAACGAAGTATAAAAACACAAATCTAAATAAAAATTCAATAAATATAAAGGGGCTGGGGATAGGATGAGGGGGAGCTAATTTGTTGGGGGTGTTTTCCCCGGGTGACAGGTCCTCTTTAACCACTTTGTGACCGCCCGCCGTGTATTCATGGCATGGAATATTTAATACCATCACTATGAAGTGCAATTTGTTACGCAGAAAACAAGCCATCACACAGCTCTTTACGTGTAAAAATAAAAAAGTTATATTTTTTCAAGGTAGGGGGTGAAAAATGGCAATGCAAAAAACAGAAAAGGGCCCGGTCCTTAACCGGTTAAAACAATGTGTACAAAAAAAAAAAAATCACCATCTGCTGACCCTAACAACCTTTACATACCTCACACAGCTCCGTGCACAAATTTTGGGACAAGGTGTGAAGCAACATGTTTGTAATTTTTACGTTTTTTTTTTAAATTTTATATCGGTTCTAGGGAAAGGGGGGGATTTGAATTTTAAATATTCTATTATAAAACTATTATATAGATTGTATTGTGTTTTAATACATTTTCACAAATTAAAGCAATCTATATAAATATGGTATCACAGTGATCGTACCGAACCAAAGAATAGATTAATAATAGATTAATAGTTTAATAATAGAATATTTAAAATTCAAATCACCCCCTTTCCCTAGAACTGATATAAAACTAAAAAAAACATGTTGGGTAACACCTTGTCCCAAAATTGGTGTACGGAGCTGTGTGAGGTATGTAAAAGTTATTAGGGTCAGAAGATGGTGAATTTTTTTTTTTGTACACATTGCTTTAATTTGTGAAAATGTATTAAAACGCAATACAATCTATATAAATATGGTAGCACAGTGATCGTACCGAACCAAAGAATAAAATAGACATATAATTTGGAGTGCACAGTAAAAGTCGTAAAAACTGAGCCCACAAGAAAATAACGCAAATGCGTTTTTTTCACAAATTTTTGGAATTTCTTTCCAGCTTGCCTGTACACGGCATGGAATAATAAATAATTTCACCGAGAAGTAAAATTTGTTACGCTGAAAATAAGCTGTGACACAGCTCTGTACATGGAAAAATTTTAAAAAGTTATATATTCTTGAGGTATGGAGTGAAAAAAGGCTGCATACTTAAGGGGTTAATAGGGTCACCATATTATACTTACCCTGTTAAAGTTTACAAGTGCCACGGGTCACATGATCTTCTGGGCAGCAGCATTTGGGACTTCATGGAACCTCCGTGTCCTTCTGGCGGAAGGTAGGGGGCCTTGATGAATCGGATATAGGAAGTCCTGCTGTCCGTGGATCAAATGACCCGCAGCTCCAGGCAAACTTTAAAAGGGTTAAAGTAATATGAGGGACCCTATTAGGGTCTTGTACGTACCATGTTACAGTTTAGTATAAGTGGCCATCTTCTTTAAATAGCGGCTACCTATTCTGCAGGGATGTACACAGGTTGCCCCGGGCTTGAGCTCTGAGAACCTGTGTAGCCTGGAGCTCACTTTCCATACTTCTCTCACAGGACATGTCAGGCTGAGGCCACATAGATGCTTATAAGGTTTTACAATGATAAGAAACTAATGTGTGTTTGTGAATGTTACTGGCATCCAGCTCTGCAGGTCTACTTTCAGGAATTATTTTTAGGTTAAGAGCTGTCACTCCATGGAAAGCTGTAACCCAAACTGCATTGTGTAGGATGTGTAGGAGGCCATTTCTAGTACATTGCCTTATTGAACCATGCATAAATTACTTATTTCTAGTTTCCAATTACAATTTATTTCCATAAAGGAATACACTTATTAGATATTGAATCCAAAATGATATTGACTTCAGAGCGGACATTTCACATCCTTATTTGCTGATAGCACGGAGCTTGATTTTTCAGATTTATTGCACTGCACAGATAAATGTTTTGCCCATCCTTGTGCAGCATAATAGCCCATTTGGATGAGACTTTCCAATGGATGTGGACTTCAGAATTACATTGAAGTCAATGGATCCATGTGCGGTTCTGGATGAATCGTAGATGATTCTGGAGAACTAGGTTTTGTGAAAGCATGTTTTTTTTTTTTCCAAACCGGAAACTAATGAAGCTTATGAGTCAGAAGGGCAAACCCCTTCCGTGCTATATATTCACACAATGGAGAATCATGTCTCACCCTACCCCACTCCCTCTGCACTTCCCTCTTTCCTCTGCCTAATGTAATCTAACATAGTGGAAAGGGGGTAGTGCTCCTTGCTCAATGTAACAGCCTGTGATTCTGCAGCACAGAGGAGCTCTGTGCTGCAGTGCCGGTACTGTGAAAGTTCTTCTAGTAACGGTGCTGTGGCTTTGTCCAACAATCAGGGAGTGTTTTGTATTTCTGTATGATGCAAGGACTCCTGTCCTGTGCAATGCGTGCTGTCCTTGGGATCGGACCTATTTACTGGTCCGTTTTCACTGTTATGTGCAGTTCACTACTGTATCCAGTCACTGCAACCGTTATGTGACAATACATGTAAGCAGAGTTCAATAAATGAAGACTGGTGGGTACCACTAAAACATTGGTACAAGAGTAGCAGGGATTTGCAACAAGAGTCTTCTGTTTCTTTCTTTTTTTCACGCTATTGTAGGATGTTTCAAAGTAATGGAAAATACTGTTTGCTTATTCAAAGTAGTAACATCTTACAAAACTACAGTGTACTGTACTTTATAATTCTGTTTGCTTTTCTTCTAAATCTGTTCTACCTTTTCCAGATAGATGGCCCATGTGTTCTACAAATTCAGAAAATCCGCAATATTTCTGCACCAAAAGACCATGAAGAATCTCAGGCAGCTCCTAGAATGCTTCGTTTACAGATGACGGATGGTCATACATCCTGCACGGCCATAGAGTTTAATCACCTGTCAAAAGTCAGGTATGTGCTGTTCATATGAATCACGATACAAAGATGGCTTTTTCTGTTTCAGGTTTATATTCTAGCTTATTTGATAAATTCCAAATGATCTTATACTGCATCTTCTGAAGTTTCTCTCTTGTACAGTTCCTTGTATTCTACAAACAAAACCTATCCATAAGCTTTCTTCAGACATCATATTCTATTTTTAAATTACACTTGTATTATAGGAAATCTATGACTTTAATCTATTTAAGCCAAACATGATAAACCAGGGTACATTGCTCATGTACGCAGGAAGTCATCATCTTATATTTGTTATCCTTTGCCTCCTGCCTTCTAAAATCAACTTTTAAAGTTATGCTTATGAGCCTGGAGTGCCCTTCTTTTGTGCAGATTCATAGGCTGTTACGCTGTACGGGAGCACTCACTCCTCCCTCTGCTTGCTGTAATTGCACTGCAGCAGAGGAAGTTTCAGCACACAGTGGGAGGGGGAAGGTACTGAGGGAGCAGAGGGAGAGAGAGAGTGTAACAGCCTGTGTAGCTGCAGAATGGAGGGGCTCTAATTACACTCCCAGGAGTTCTTTAGACTCATAAGCGTCATTTTAAAAGATGCATGGATGCCTCTGAGGCTGCTTAATCGCACCATTATGCCAAAACTATGGGCAACAGCATGGCCATGACAGAGTGACAGAATGAAGCTAGATAGCATCTAAAACATCCAATAATTGACCCTGACACTATAGGGGACGGCATGCAGAGGCAGCAGCAGCAGCGGCAGGCTAGAGAGTGGCATGGCGACATACCCTAAATGGACTCAGGCTTCAAACCAATGGGTGGCAGAGAGGAACCAAAGGAGGTGAGCAAGAAGCGCTCAAATAATATCGGTACATGATAAAAGTTTGCCAGTATATTTTGTGGATTACACAGCAGGGTGGCGACAAAGTTAACATGGAAGCCATGAAAACAACCCAAAATTCTGCCTGACACAGCTCGTTTGATAAGGGGACCATGTATGGAGGCAGTGAACTAGTAGTAGATTAAAGGTGCTGCAGTTAAAACTATGTTAGTTGGATCTTGGCATGGAGCTGGCGCTCCGCTGCCAGGCGAGCTTTCGCCAATCCAAGCCCCTGTCTCTAGGCTACTCCCCAAACAGCACTTCTAAGAACCTTTTGTATAAGATCAAGTGTAGTAGCGTTCTTATAAGTTTAGGATATGCAACTGATCTGGCCAGCCAACCACTGCTATCGACGTGTAAGGGTACCACGTCATGCTGGGTGGAGTGCAGAGTCTCCTGGCTTGTGATTGGCTCTGTTTCTGGCCGCCAAAAAGCAAAACGGCGGGAGCTGCCATTTTCTCGAGCGGGCGAAGTATTCGTCCGAGCAACGAGCAGTTTCGAGTACGCTAATGCTCGAACGAGCATCAAGCTCGGACGAGTATGTTCGCTCATCTCTAGCTGTGACCAATGCATTTCCCACCCTCGGCTTATACTCTAGTCAGTATGTTTTTCCAGTTAATATTAATATTAGGGGTCTAGGCTGATACTTTGGTCAGTATATACTTATATATGGTATGTGCCTGTAGCTTGTTGTTCTCCTCACGCTGCTGCCTGCAGGACGTCGGTGTGAGTGTGTGAGCTCGTCCTGGAATCCAGGGGGAGGAGTAGAGGGAGAGAGAAGCTCATGTATTGTCAGGCAAGATGACTGCTGCCCTAAAGTCAGAAGATTCAGGGTCAGAAACCAGCGGCAACTGAAATTGTATACACTAGGACTGATACAGACAGGAAGGTAGAAAAATGTATAAGGCTTTAAAAAATTTTTTATGGAATTACCATTGTCTCTCATTGGACGAAAAAATTTAAAGGGAATCTTCCACCAGTATCAAGGATTGTAGACCAAGCACACTGACATACCTATGTGAGCCACCTCTGGTAGGCTCTGCTCTTCTTTTAGCTTTATATGTCCTCGCTTTTTAAAAAAACAGGCATTTAAAAATAAGCAAATGAGCCCAAGGAGCTCCAGGCTCCATAGATGTTAATTCTTATGGGCATAGGAAGTTTAAAGAAGAGTGGATCCTGCCAGAGGGGGCACATACCAGTATGACAGTGATCTTGGTATACAATCCTTCATCCTGGTGGTAGATGTCCTTTCCTTAAAATGGTGATATACCCATTTGGGTACCATCAGAAGACATTGGGCCTTATTTACTAAGAGTCCACGGGTCACATTTTCGTCGGGTTTTCCAATGTTTTCGGGGATTGCGCCGCTGGGACAGGTATTTAGCAGGCAATTGTGTCACTCGCGAACGGATTTTGGCGCAATCTCGCCAGCTGTTATGCGTCAGGAATCGGGGGGCATGCCATCCGACGATGCGACGGATTCAGACAAACTGCGGGATTTGCCCTTACATACATCGGGAGGAAGATTCTGAACTCCGGTGGACCTGATCGGGGTAGCGGCACATCCAAGTCGATCTTATTGAATCGTAGCAGAGTGCATCATCGTTGGACAATGCACTTTCAGGAACTCCTGAAAGTGCCTCATAGATTTTAGGCTACTGAAGGGATGGTCTAAGTACAGGAGGTAACAAAATTGTTATGTATATGCAATGGTGAATTATTAGTAGGTCATATTGGACTTTTCATAAACCTTTTAAGGTAAGTATATTGAATTATAAACAAAATTTCCTAAATTTGGAAAACAAAAAGCTGATATGTGATGTACATATGCATTCAGTATTGTATGCACATCTATTTTTTTCCCTTCCATAATTCTTTCATTTTATTACATCCAATCTACTTCTTACCAAACCCAGTCGGTTGCCAATATTTGATAAAAATAATTTTTTTTAAAGATCCATTGATTTCTATGGAGGTCCTTAGTCCAAATATGAAAATAGTGCATACTGTAATTTTTATTACCACAGTATTATCACAGTTTGCACAACAGTAAAAAACAATGGACATATGAACAGACCCATAGAAATCAGTGGGTCCATATTCTATCAGCAAAAATGGATTTAAAAAATGGCCATCTGAATGAGTCTAGTGATATCCTTACACTGGTGTGTAGAGAGCCTAACACTATTCTAATAGAACAGCATAACGCTTTCCCTGACCAGCAGCAGCTCTCTCCCTAGCGGCATCCAGACACAGAATGATCCGAGCAGCGCAGGCAGGGGCTAGTCTATTCCAGGGTCACCTGATCTGGCCAGCCAACCACTGCTATCGACGTGTAAGGGTACCACGTCATGCTGGGTGGAGTGCAGAGTCTCCTGGCTTGTGATTGGCTCTGTTTCTGGCCGCCAAAAAGCAAAACGGCGGGAGCTGCCATTTTCTCGAGCGGGCGAAGTATTCGTCCGAGCAACGAGCAGTTTCGAGTACGCTAATGCTCGAACGAGCATCAAGCTCGGACGAGTATGTTCGCTCATCTCTAGGCAATACCAATCAAAATATGAAAGTGTTTATTCTTGGTGATGAACTTTGTAATAGAATATAGCACCCATATGTCAATGACAAAATAAAAAGCAGCAAAAAAATAAAACCTTAAACAAATCTGTGCATTGAAAAATGAAAAAGTTATTAGCAACAGAAAATGTGGACACAAAGACAATTTTTTGTACAAAAGGTTTTCATTTTTAAAAATGTATTCAAATATAATAAAACCTATATAAATGTAGCATTCCTGTGATAATAATGAAGCAAAGAGTAGATGGATTGCTGCTGGCCCTATGTGATGCACCGCTGTGCTGATAGCGGCCGCAGAGGGGCTTATTTACAGTGCTGGTTGAATGTTCGGCCGGCGCTGTGAATAAGCCCCTCTGTGGCCGCTGTCAGCACAGCGCAGCATCGCATAGAGCCGGCAGCGATTGCGCAATACATGCACTGCTGCCGGCGAGTCTTACAGGTCCCTGACTGACATGGGCGTGGAGGGGGTGTGTCGGGGTTGTGTCAGCAAAAATGGATTTTAAAAATGCCCATCTGAATGAGTCTAGTGATATCCTTACACTGGTGTGTAGAGAGTCCTCTTCTAAGTGATTTTCTTACACGGGTATGTACCTTTAGTTATTAATACAGTAGACATGCTAGAACACACAGGAAAACACCCACAGTTTGCCTACCATCTCTCAGATCTGCATCCATCAATCATCTTGGCAATCACATTGACTTTAACAGCTCCTACCAAGAGATATTATAATCATTACTCTTTAATAAATCTGTGCTTTGTTTGACTGTTGTTGTGACAATCTGAATATAGCAACGACAACATATATTCGAAGCAAATGAAAACTTACCTTGATGCTTTTCTGATTACCTAAGTCATGCTGACACATGTGTACAATATTTATTAGGTCATATTGTCATCAGATTTACAGTGGGTAGGTCATTAATTTACACTCTGAACCCCATCTTGACTGAAATGTAGATGTATTTGCTAATTTATTAAACAAGAAAAACTGAAATATCACATGGCCATAAGTATTCAAACCCTTTGCTCGGTATTGACCTAGTACAGCCATGAGTCTTATTGGGAATGATACAACAAGTTTTTCACACTTTGATTTGGGGATCCTCTCCCGTTCTTCGTTGCAGATCCTCTCCAGTACTCTCAGATTGGATGGTGAACGTTGGTGGACAGACATTTTTAAGTCTTTCCACAGATGCTGGCTCTGGCTGGACCAGTCAAGAATGGTCACAGAGTTGTTCTAAAGCGACGCCTTTGTTATTTTAGCTGTGTTCTTAGGGTCATTGTCTTCTAGAGCAGTCTGGAAGAGGTTTTCATTCAGGTCGTCTCTGTACTTGGCCGTATTCATATTTCCTTCAATTGCACCAGTCATCCTAACCCTGCAGCCAAAAAAACAACGACATAGCATGATGCTGCCACTCCCATGCTTCACTGTTGTGATTGTATTTGGCAGATGATGAACACATACCGCTTACAATTAACACCAAAAAGTTCAATCTTTTTTTTTTTCCAAAAACTTTTTTTTTGTTTTAATACATGAACAACATACAGTACTTTCTGTTGCATAGTAATTTCTGGTAGTAATTTTTTAGCAGTTTGTTCTGAAAGGATGCCATTCTCTACATTTCTTCTTAGGAGGGTGCGTAAACGCGCCTGATATTTTACAGTAGGATTATTTGTGAGTGGCGTGTACGTTTCTAAATCCTCCAATTGTCTCAGAGCTTCGGACTTATAATATTCACTGGTCATGATGACCACATTGCCCCCCTTGTCCGCTTGCTTTATTATAATCCCCTTAAGGGATTTAAGCCACTGTAGAGCTTTAATCTCATCAGTGGTAAGGTTATTTTTGACGGTGGGGTATATAAGGGCTCTTACGTCTTCCTTAACCCGTTGGCAGAATATGTCGAGGGGTGAGCCGGCGGACAAGGGGGGACAGAATGTGGATTTAACACCTTTTTTGAACATTTCTACCTTCAAGGTGGTGTCCTCTGAGACCTCTAGTGGAGAAATGGAATCCTCAAACTCGAGTAGACAATCGATCAAAGAAATATCAAGCTGTGGGGGTAGCCCCGGGGGAGAGAACCCCAAGGGACCCACCGCAGCCGGTATTTCGCCTTCCTTTCTAATGGGGTCAACAGTCCCCCGATCTTGGAAGAATTTGTGAAGGTTAAGCTTTCGTACACTTTTTTGTAAATCAATATCAAATTGAATAGGATCGAAAGTGTTAGTTATTGCAAAATTTAAGCCCTTAGACAACAATGACAGGCATGCATTAGAAAGCGTGATGTCAGTGAGGTTAATAACATTATTAGTACACTCATTAGACATGTGTAGGTCAGGCTCTAGTAGACACGGGTCGGGGGCAAACATTTCCGATACAGTTAGTGCTGTTGTTAATTCTGGCCGGTCAGGACCAATGTCAATATTGTTAGTGTTTATTAGGCAGTCCTGTCTTAGGTGGTTAGTGGGGTCACATATGGGAGTGTATGCACTTATCTGTCTCGACGCCAAGAGACTTGTTTCCTTTTGCGGTTCTGATACCATATTTTTCTTCCTCCGTCTCCCCCTCCTGGTACGCTTCCTAAAGGGGTCGCTGTTGATGGAGTTGTTAGCGTGTTCAAGGCGTCCGGACGTGGCGGTGATTTGTCCTCTTTTTCTCTTGAAGGGTGTTCTTTGTTTTTCTGCGAATCTTCAGAAGCGCTGGAATCTGACTCGGTAGTCCAGAAATCTGGACTATTTACCACACTAGCTGAGCACCACCTATAGTGCTATTTGAAGAGGATAATATCACCGAAGTCTATCTGCAGTAAACACCATTGCCCCGCGATTGGCCTGTGGTTGCCATCGACATAACCTGGATTGTGCCGAGCGCTATTTGTCTTTTGATGTTGGATAAGTCTATTTGTGTTATCGTCCTGTTTGTATATGTTACAGGTTAAGAATTTATCCTGTAATTGCAAAGCAATCATATTTTATCCATATGAGTACAAACAATGGTCTTTTCAGACACGTTTTTAACAAAAAGAAAATAACAGTTAAAGGTGTTAACCGGACTTTCGGGAGTGGGTCGGATGGAACAAAAAGTTCAATCTTCATCTCATGAGAACAGAGAATCTTATTTGTCAATCGCATGGTTTACAATCGCATGCATTTCCCAAGAAATGTATATATGATTAGGCCTAGGCCCGCCTCCCCGTGCCCTAGTGTAGCATTATGGACGCAACACTAGCGGAACGTATGACCATGGCCTCAGCGCGGATTTCTAAACCCTTGACTTACTTTGACTCTAGCTTAACTTCTTACTTGCTGCTTGTGTTTGTGGATTTTTGGATACTAAGGATAATGCAGTTCTATGTTTTTTTTAGGATCTCCTTGAAGTTGTTACTGCTTTCTCCAATGCTTGGATACGTAATGCACATATTTTTGGATACCAAACTCTGAATTGTGCTAGTTTTACAATTCACCTGTCTGCTCCCATGTTTGTTGGATACTCTAGGGATTGTGGTAGTAAAGGTTGGATCTTTCTATTGTGTGTTATAGGTTAAAGAAAAGAAAGCAATACTCTATTTTCTGCTAAGTGGATTGGTATATAAGTCCTATTTAAGAAAAATAACTACTGCCATAACTGTAGTGAACTTTGCTAAAATAGTAGTTAATTAATTAACCCCTTCCCACCGCAGCCCTTTTTCGTTTTTGCGTTTTCATTTTTCACTCCCCACCTTCGGCTTCTTCAAGGCTGTGTGCACCCAGCTGTCAGTTGTGAGCCCACTGAGCATCTTAATATTATTTGTGTCATGACTAGGTGTGACACGATATTCTATCGTTGCTATCGGCCAGGATAAGCAGCTACATAACTGTAGCACACATCTGATGCCTTGGAAGAAGCTGAAAAGGCGAAACCTAGGTCGGCCGAGGTGTTTGACACTTGCAAAGAACCTTTTAGATTTGATACACGCAATTTTTTCTTCTGTTTTGAGTATATGAAAATAAAAAACTTTTACTCTTCACCCCGGTAATCTGTATACCTACTTCCAGTACAGGATCTTTGTTGGACGTCGGGCACTTTGAGTTGGAGGAGGTCCGCAGTGGAACCCAATATGGGAAATATACAGAGGAACAGGAGGAATTACTGGAGAATTTTTCAATTTCCAACCTATTATGGATGTGGTGAGAGTGTCATATGGGACTGAGTTATAAAGACATTTTGTAGAGTTGAGCACTAGGACTTCTGTTTTCTGTATACTCTGGCTATATTTGGTAGCATGCCACGTTAGTAGCTCCTCCGTTGTTTAACCCCATCTTTCCAGATATCAAATTGTATGCGATTTTTCAGCTTGATAAATCAGCCATATTATATCTACTGCAATAGCAAACAGTGTGGCAGCCATTACTAGTTGTTGGACTACCGAGCATTTGTTTAACCTCAGATACAGGCGCAATCAAAATGTAGACTGTTGTTAGTTGTGATCCCACTGAGCAACTTAAAGGGGTATTGCAGGAATCAGTATAATTCATATACAAATGGGCACTCAAAATATAAGCTAATGTGTAATTAGTTGTTATTTAAAATTTTGCTCCCCTTAGCAGAAAATGCTGATGACATAGACTGTAATGAAGAATTAAAATGCTACTGGCCCTTTAATCAGTCCGTTAATTTTCTCTGCGCGGTCCGTTGCAGAGCATACACAGGACAGAAGATGGCCGCTGGTCACATGTCCACATCACATGTCTTGCACCTGCCTGGGCAGGTCATGTGATCACCACTAAGTTTGGCTGTAGTCGGTTGGTTGCAGTGCATCCAGTATGGCCAGTGTTGTGGTGATGGCAGTTACACATCATTACTATGGTAACAGAGCAAGAAAATCTGTTACATCATCACTGGGAGCAGAGCATAAGATGGAGGAGGAGTTACTGACAACTAAAGGATCATGGAACTTGCAGTTTTCAGTGGCGGCCATCTTTGTGATAACTCCACCTACTTTAGAGAGGCGATAAATTTTGTAAATCATAAAATCAAACTATTTAAGCTCAGTTTTGTGACTAATGACATTGAGCATTGTTGTATTCATTTATTTAAATCATCATGGGTTTTTGTGTCAGATGTTCATATTCCTGGAATACCCCTTTAATGATTGTTGACTAGTTGTCATACTACACTCTATGGTTGCCGTAGACGCTAGGCTAAGCAGCCGTATGTTTTTAGCACACATATAATGCTACTATACCCATTTTATACTAATAGCAAAAAGTGTGACAGCTGTTAGCAGCTGTTAGACTACAAAAAATCTGCTTAACCACTGGTACAGGCGCCGTCAGCGTGCACACAGCTGTCAGTTGTGAGCCCACTGAGCATCTTAATAATTGTTGTATACAGACCAAAAAAATATTTGTGTCATGACTAGGTGTGACACAATATTCTATTGCTGCTATACTATACTTTGCTCACTCAATTCTATTACTACTGTCCTCTTAGAGTAGCTTTATATCTGTGACCTACCTCTCTAGAAATAGTTATATGAAAATTAAATATCAAATTTTGTAAGGTTAACACTGGAATTAGCATATGTACCAAAAGAATTACACCAGATTATGGTTCTTGATACTAACTACATTGTATCACTCTCAACATCATCTGTATTTTTAATCTCATCTTTGATTTCTCATTGATCTTATAATGCTACAAATAAAAGTTATAACAGTTTTTGCTAGTAAAGATTTATATTCCATAGCAAGCTATATTGTTCGCTCATTTGTGTGTGATAAATCAGGTTCCTTGGATCACTGAAATCAATCTAAGATATCTGTGTTAATTTGTTTGCAAGGTGAGCCCAATTAAAGGAAAACAACTTAAAGGGGTTGTCCGAGTTTAAAAAAAAAAATATATGTGGCCGGGAGCGGGGTTACTAAAACAATAAAGCTGTACTTACCTCCCGGTGCCTATTTATATTTATGTCAGTTCTAGGGAAAGGGGGGTGATTTGAAATTTTAGGTTTTTCTATTATAATTTTTTTTTTAATTTTTTTTAATTTTTCTTTTTACTATTTTTCAGACTCCCTAGGGTACTTAAACCCTAGATTGTCTGATCGATCCTATCATATAGTGCCATACTACAGTATGGCAGTATATGGGGATTTTCCTCCTCATTCATTACAATGTGCTATCAGCACATCCCAGGTAAAATGCCGGCGCCCATGCGCCGCTATCTTTTTGAGGCTGCCGGCAGCTTTGCCGGGAGCCATCGCTGTGATAACACCCGCGATCGGTGCTAGCCTTTGCTGCAATATGCCCGTGAGCCCTCTCCATGCAGTGCGACCCGACCGCCTCCGTGAACACACGGCGGGCGGTCGCGAACCGGTTAATGAATGCAAGCTTAATGTCCTGTGAGGTAGATTGGTCATGGACAATTAGAGATCACATGACCCACTATCTACACTGGTACAGGCGCCGTCAGCGTGAACCCAGCTTGTCCGTTGTGAGCCAGACATCTTAATAATGTTGTTACAAGACCAATAAACGATTGTGTCATGACTAGGTGACTAGATATTCATTGTGCTACTAAGAGAAGCCAGATAGCAGCTACACCTAATTGTACACACCATATGATGCTACTATACTCACTCAATACATTACTACTGTCCTCTTAGAGTAGTCTTGTATATTGTGGACCTCCTCTGAATCTTTAATGTGAAAATTAAATTCAAATTTGTGTTTAACACTGTTGAATACATAAGTAACAACCATTTACACCAGATTATGGTGTCGTGATACTAACTCATTGTATCAACTCACATCATCTGTATTGTAAAATCTCATCTCGTGATTTCTCATTGATCTTACTAATGACAAATAAAAGCTATAACATTTTTGCTAGTAACGATTCTGTTTCCCTAGCAGACTATATTGTTCGCACGATTTGTTGTGTGATAAATCAGGTTCTTGGATCACTGAAATCAATCTAAGATATCTGTGTTATTTGTTTGCAGTGATCCCGCCTTAAAGGGAAAACCAACTAAGAACGGATTTTCATATAATTAACAGTCGCACCGGTATTCAGAGAACGTGACACAAAAACACAATGTCCCACATTTATAAAAGTAGTGCAGTGTTCCAGTGTCAGCTTTTTCCTTTGGAGTTGTGCAAGAGCACCAGACAACTCCCAAACTCATTTCGAAAGGTCTCATTATTCCTGGTGCCCCTGCACGCTACTCTGGAAGTGTGCACTTCGATGTCTTTTTGGTTGCACTTGTTCTCGAGATTATTCAGGCAATCAGCACTGTCATATTCAACAACCCCTGACCACATCGGACAAAGTAGTTGCGGAACAGCGCCCTCCTCCAGGTCAAGGATCTGCTGAAAGGAGTCATAACCGTTCTAGAAGTTCGTAACAACTGGTGTTGTTGGGGTTTATCGGCAACTGTAGATGTCTGCTGCCTGAACAGAACAAGGGTAAGTGGATGTGAGTTCTCAACCCAACGTAACTGCCCACATGACAACGTGGATGGTGATTGGAGTGAGCCACCACCTGACCGGATATTATAAAAAAAACCCTAGATGGGAGGGGCGAGGTATTAAGTTCAGTGCTTACCAGAGAGAGATCTGAGAGCACATGCTTAGCACAAGCCTCTTAGTGCCTGCTTTTTCACTATAGAGCACCTTCTGTCGAAGAGAAAACAGTTGTTGGCACCATCACGCAGGTGACACTCAGCACTCCCAGGACAGAGACTGCAGATCCACACTGGACACAGCTCCATCTGCTACCGCTGGTGAACACAGATTCCTGAGGACACACTTTCCATTACCACTCTCCAGTATCCGGAATCTCAAGTAATCCGTAACTGTTTCAAGATTGTTTTGTACTGGCCTACATTTATATTGGAGACTTGTGCTAGTCAAGCTATTTACATATGCTGGACTATCTATATACTGGGGGCAAGTGTGTTTAAGCGTGGGAGTAATTCAGGTAATTAGGTAAGTTACCTACTCGAATAAATCTTGGCACTGCTTACTTCTTACAATGTACTAAAAGTAAGCCCCCTTGGATTCAGAATGACTTTTACCTCACCTTCTCCGATCTTCCTTAGAAACTGGCACAATATGTGAGGATCAGGTAGGTTTCTGCAACCGTGTTTCAGACCAATGCTTCCAGGACCCTTATCATAGTATTAAGGACCGTAAGGACCGGGCCGCTTTCCTGTTTTTCATGTCATTTTTCACTCTCCACCTTCCAAAATCTAATAACTTTTTATTTTTACACGTAAAGAGGCTGCTGTGATGTGCTGGGTTTTTGCTCGTCGGAAAACAAATTGCACTTTCTTAGTGATGGTATCAATATTCAATGCATGTACTCCGGAAGCGGGAAAAATTCCAAATGCATGAAAATGTGTGAAAAAACGCATTTGCCACCATATTTCTGTTGGGCTTTGATATCTACGTCTTTCACTGAGCGCCCCAAATGACATGTCTACTTTATTCTTTGGGTCTGTTACGATTTGGGATTTGTTATAGGTGTTATAATGTTTTCATACATTTACACAAAATTAAAACCTCCTTTAACCAAATATTTTTTTTTTATTTTGTTCAAAATTCGGGCGAGATAACTTTTTTTTATAGCTTTGGTGTGTACAGAGCTGTGGGTGGTTGTAATTGTATTTTTGTAAATTGATAATAAGTTTCATGGTATCATGTTTAGGACGTGTACGACGCTTTCGATCACTTTTATAGATATTTTTTATAGTTTTCTCAAAATGCAACAAAAGTGCATTTTCGACTTTGGTGCGCTAGTTTTTCCAATTACGGGGTTAAAAGCATTGAAAAAACCGTTATCATATTGTTTATGAGTTGGCATGTTTTCGGACGCTCGATATACTAATGGTGTTATATGATGTTTACTGTTAGTTATATTTATGATCAGTTCTAGGGAAGGGGGGTGATTGAAATTTTAGGTTTTTTATATAATTTTTTTAATTTTTTTTAATTTTTCTTTTATACTCTTTCTATGTGACTCCGTAGGGTACTTAAACCCTAGATTGCTGATCGTCCTATCATAAGTATTGCCATACTGACATTATGGGCAGTATATGGGGATTTCCCTCATTCATTACATGTTGCTATCGACAATCCCAGGTAAAATGCCGGCGCCCTGCGCCGCTATCTTTTGGGGAGGTTGCCGGCAGCTTTGCCGGTGAGCCACGCTGTGATAACGCCTGATCGGTGCTATGAGCCGTTGCTTGCAATTGACCGTGAGCACTCTCCAT
The DNA here is from genome assembly GCA_019512145.1 of Engystomops pustulosus. Taxonomy (NCBI): domain Eukaryota; kingdom Metazoa; phylum Chordata; class Amphibia; order Anura; family Leptodactylidae; genus Engystomops; species Engystomops pustulosus. The sequence goes on from CM033642.1 coordinate 66,866,005, forward strand.
GCAGTGCGACCCTACCGCCATCCGTGAACCCACGGCGGGCGGTTCGCGAACCGGTTTAATGAATGCAAAGCTTATGGTCCTGTGAGTAAGGTAAGTGAAGCCTGGGATGGCAGCCATCACGGAAAGGGACACAGGTGCCCGGGATGTGGGTCAACAATAGGCAACAGGCCACTAATGGGATCAGGATAATTATCATGTAATCAAAAAAAAATATTTTTTCTTCTTCTAGATATAGGAATGGTTGTAAGGGATAGTCTGTGGCATGCATTACAAGCCCTTGTCAAGGCTACATGAACACTTATCGTGTACACCAACTAGAACCTGTTTGCAGCTCCTTTTCCGCAGTGTGGAAGTGGGGTGGTGTGTGCCCCTTATCCCTCTATTTCCATAGGTAGTTGAGCAGCCCTATCTGAGCTCTATCAGTGGCGTTGCCACCCAGCTCAGTCACTGTGACCTGAGACAAGGTGTGCTCAGTATATAGGGACTGTGCACAATACAAGACTGTGATAGCTCCTGTTGTTTGGTTGAGATTCCTAGGGAGTAGATTCCCTGCTCTGACTATTCCACCAACACCTATACCAACCCGACTACCACTTTGCTACTACCACCAGCATAGCCATACATGCTGTCCCTCACCTTGAGTCTCCCACAAACCTTCCAGACTTCTGCTTACAAAAAAAGGATTTTTTTTACTAGAAGGGGGCATAGTTGACAGAGAAAACCCACTTCTCTTACTACTAGCTCCAAAGTCCTACTGCAACTAAGAGGAGGAATGAGTCATATGGTCAACAATATCATCTACATTCTCCTTTTTAACACCCTTTGGGAGCTTCCGGGAGTGGTGGCCTATTACAACCACTGCTAACGGCACTTAGCTGATACTGGCCTTACCTTTTAAAGACATGGTCTGGGTCTTATTTTTAATTAGTTTTTTTGGCTAGTTTCTTGGTCTTATTTGTCATAGGTTTTTTTTCTTTGTGTTAAATTGCACTTGTGCTTGATAGTCTAAAATGCTTGTCTAGTGTGGAGGATGTGACTTTTGCTGCTCTGTGTCTTTAAGCAAAGGTTGACAACCAATACTAGTTGAACTTTTGCATATTTTGTAGTGTCTTCTTCAAAAAATCGCACAAAATCATTAAGGCTTACATGTAGAGATGGGCGAATTGATTCTAACAAAGTGGAATTTGTTTCGAATTTCAGGAAAACTTCGGTTCGGCACGAATCCGAAGTTTATGTTGATTCATGGGAACAAATCCCCCTAATTAGCAAAATGGGTGCTTGTACAATGTGTTACATGGGGCAGAGAACTCTGGGAAGAATAAAGGAACACCCTTGATCACACGTGCAGATATGTAAGCCAATCAGCAACAGGCTTTTGTGATGTCGCAGCCCTATAAAAACAGACGGCTATTTGCAATCCTGTAATTTCATACTGCATGTGCTGCCTTTAGTGTCTAGCCGCTTGTACTTAGTAGCTGATGGAGTGATTTTTGCTCAAAGCTCAAGGTGTCAGTTTTTGGGCTTCTGTATTCCCCAAATTTCAATTATTTTTTGTTGCTAAAGTAGATATCAAGAAATCCATATCAAATCTGCATGGTTAACCCCTTCCCGTCATGTGATGTAATAGTACGTCACATGTCGGGTCCCGGTACATGGAGAGGGCTCGCGGGCCGGCAGCGATCGCGGGTGTTTTACAGCTGATCGCAGCCAGCAAAGGTGCCGGCGGCTCCAAAAAGACGTGGATCGTCGCTCCCCGTGACGTCATCGCCATGGTAGCTTTGGGTCTCACGAAGACCCGAAGCTACTTCGGGTTAACCCATTCATTACAATGTGCTGTCAGCACATTGTAATGTATGAGGAGTAAAATCCTCATATACTGCCATACTGTAGTATGGCAGTATATGATAGGATCGTACAGACACCCTAGGGTTAAAGTACCCTGGGGAGTCTGAAAAATAGTAAAAATAAAAATAAGTTAAGGGATCGCCGCGTCCGAAAATGCTCGGTCTATCAAAATATCATAACGGTTTTTCCCTGCCTTTAATCCCGTAACAGAAAATCACGCCCAAAGTCGAAAATGGCACTTTTTTGCCATTTAAAAAAAAATTTAAAATTCTATAAAAAGTGATCAAAAGGTCGTACAGTGCTAAAAATGATAACATTGTAAATGTCATCAATACGCAAAAAATGACACCACCCACAGATCCGTACACTAAAGTATGAAAAAGTTATTAGCGCCAGAAGATGGCAAAATCCCCCCAAAAAAATTTGTACAGGAATTTTAAATTTTTTTAAATGTATGAAAACATTATAAAACCTATACAAATGTGTTATACTCGTAATCGTACCGACCCAAAGAATAAAGTAGACCTGTCATTTGGGGTACACAGTGAAATCCAAGCCCACAAGAATAAGGCACAAATGCGTTTTTTTGCCAATTTCACTGCATTTGGAATTTTTTTCCCGCTTCCCAGTACACTGCATGGAATATTAAATACCACCATTTTCAAGTGTAATTTGCAGAAAATAAGCCCTCACACAGCTCTGAACATGGAAAAATAAAAAAGTTACAGATTTTTGAATGTGGGGAGTGAAAAATGAAAACGCAAAATCGAAAAAGGGCCGCGGCGGGAAGGGGTTAATTAATCAATATGTCAGACAGAGAGGTGGCAGGTGGAGCAGTCACAGGGGGGAGCACAGTAAGAGGACATCGCAGTAGGGGCGACTGTGTGAGGCCAGAACGGCCTGTGTCATCTAGCGGCAGTGTGTTGATCAATAACCCAAAGGCGTTAGTAGCCACTCAATGCAGAGTGTTGGCGATAAAATCACCAACTTGGCGTTGTGGCAGTTTTTTGTTAAGACACCAGAGGAGCCAAGGGTGGGTATATGTAGAATCTGCAGGCAGAAAGTGGAGCCTGGACAAGGAGCTAACGTTGGCATCATGGCTCTGCGTCAACAAATGCAGCATCACCATCCAATGGCCTGGGAGAAACGTGTCTCAGATGTGGTGGTCCATCCTGCCGCCGCAGAAACAGCAGCAGCACCTAGTGGAACACATGTCATTTCAGTGAGTCAAGGCTCCAGCACCTCTGCCGAAGAGAGCTGTTTGTCTTTGAAATCATCTCCTGGTCCAGATGCTCCTGCTCTTCGCTACGCATGACGCCAGCAGTCGTTGAATGAGGCGATGACAAAGAGACAACTGTATATATCCAGCCATCTTAAAGTGCAGAAGCTGCCCATGCTCCTGTCCAAGTTGTTGGTACTACAGTCGTGGACTCTTCACCCATCAGAGAACTAATGTTTTGTGCTGAACTAAGGTGGAGAGTTCAAAGCCAAAATTTTATTTCCAAAAAGGCAGTACCAGCCCTTCACAAATATGTAGAATAGAAGGTGGGCCATTCCTTGAGCTTATTGGTTTCTTCCAAGGTGCATGGCTGCGCGGACGTGTGGAGCTGTAACTACGGTCAGGCCAGTACATGTCCTTTTTGGCCCACAGGTTAAAAGTGCTTCCCGTCCAGCCACATCAACAACTTGTACAGGAGACGCTGATATCCCCTCCACGTTGTCAAACTGCTGCTCCTGCACCAATGTCCGCCTCCTCCTCCTCCTTCTCCACCATCACCTCAGCCTCCACAAGTCTAATTGTTGCTCTAGGGCACCGCGGTGTCATGCAGTTCTACATTTGGTTTGCCTGGTCGAACAAAGTGACACCAGGGAGGAACTGCTCTGCGTCATGCAAGAAGAAATTAATGTGTAGCTTTCTCCGCAACAACTGCAAAACAGAACCATGGTGACAGAGAATGGGAGGAACATGTTGTCTGCTCTACACCGAGGAGGGATGGTCCATGCCTCCTGCATGGCACACATTTTATATCTGGTTGTCAACACGTTCCTGAAGTCTTCCACCCATCTGCAAGACATTCTGAAAATAGCCAGGACACTGTGTATGCACTTCAGCCATAATTACAAAGCCAAGCACACCCTCCTTGAGTTGCAGCTTCAGAACGGCCTCCCCCAAACATAGTCTGATATGCCATGTTTCCACCCATTGGAATTTCAGCCTCCATATGTTAGACCGCCTGTATGAACAGAGAAAAGCCATTAATGATTTTTTGATGATGCAAGCGGACAGGAGTACTCCCCAGTTTAACTTCGATGTCAGCCACTGGCAGCTCATGCGTGACAGCTGCTGCTTGATTAGGCCCTTTAACCCCTTAACGCTGAAGCCACTTTTCACCTTCCTGACACGGCCCATTTTTTCAAATCTGCCCTGTGTCACTATAAGTGGTTATAACTTCGAAACGCTTTAACATATCCAAGTGATTTTGAAATTGTTTTCTCATGACACATTGTATAGCTATAAATTTGTGCTAAGGAAAGCACTGACCAGAAGACTACAGCACAAGGATTTTGACTGCTTCAGCATGCCATAAACTTTTCACATAATAGAAACAATATATAAAATGTGTAGTGTCTTCTTTTTGTTGTATAAGAGACCTTTACCATTTATTTAGCTACATTTGTTTATTGAACTGGATCCCTTCTTCCCTTTATATATTTTCATTAAGAGACCATCACCAAAAAACAGATATATCCGAGCAAATGATACTTTTAATTTCTTTGCAACTACATTATGTTTTTTTGTATCATTTTAGGTGGATATGTCTACATGTTATGGAATAAGCAACTTTTTGCAATATGCCATTATAAAGTCACCATTACCATAAACGATCATCTATAAGACCTCTATGGTGGACATGTATCATTATTTCTGCTAGTCAAATTGTCTCATTTTTGCGACTTTTCACTTGTCGTTTTTTCAAGTATGCCTTGGTCTGCACCTTGTGCAGTGCCTTATGTATCTTAGTTTCCCAGATGTTCCGTGCAACTTTTCACTTATGTATCACTTTTTTTGCATATTTTGTGACAAATCTGCGACTAGTCCAGGGCAGGTGCAAAGCATGGATTTTTTCCATGGACCTTATTTTAAAATGTAAATTGGAATTATCTCACATGCTTTAAATGTTTAAAATTTTGCACAGTAACCTGTTTTTTGAAAATTCAGAAATTTTTGCATTGACATTTTTTTTAAAAATGTATATTTATACTTCTAAGGCTGCAGTCACACATCGCATTTTGATTGTGTTTTAAAACCTATTACAACAGCTGAGGAGAGGTAATATGCCTAATTACATCCCTGTTAACATTTACGTTTACAAAACGCAATATAAACGCAATATTACCGCATGTGTTAACATTGTGTTTACTATGCGGTTTTTGTATCTACAGTTATTGCTTTGCCGTCTTAAAAAAGGTGCAACACTTTTTTGTGTATTTGAGCTAGTTGAGGGTTTATTTTTGTTAGACATGTTGTAGTTTATACCAGTACCATTCTGGATTGCATATGTTTTTTTATCACTTTTCATTGCATTTTTTTACAAGATAGGTCATTTTTTCCATTTTTTCATATTTTTGGTGTACACCCATCAGAGGAACTAAACAGACAAGGATCAACCAAGTTTTTATATCCTTTTGCTTAAGAACTCATTTGGGACATTATATTGTATAAGTTTAGACTTATATTGTATAGGTTTACACAGTACATATGTTTCCACGAGGAGGGGTATTGTAAGAAAAGGACCAACCAAGTCCCTGCACCCCACGATTAAGACACCAAGGTGTACATAATATACATTTGTGGATAACGTTACACTATCTGTTACAATTTTAAACTAACTGTTTGTTGTATTTTAAAAGAACTAACTGTCTGTTATTTCGTTAGAAATTAAAATGTATATAATTCATTTCTGAAACCGTTTTTTGAGCGTGCCCACAACCACAAAATTTGCTAGATAAGAAAGCCTGCTGTTCAGCTGAGGGGGCACAGTGAGGCCCATGGGTATGCCTGTGACCCAAGAGGAGGGTTGCAGGAGAACCCATTGCAATATTATTTGGCTAATTAAAAAAAGTACTTCTATCATGCGGCATAAAAGTTTTATTGTAGAGGACATTATGGACACACAGATAACAAATATGTGGGTTTCTGGGTAGATTTTTCTTTATATGTAACCTTGATGTGCAAAATGGGCTTTTGGGCCTTTTTTATTAATTTGTTGATTTTATTTTTATACAAAGTTGGACTTGCTGTGGCAGGATATCATCAGGTCGCTCCACAGACGACACTTTGCTTGCGGTGACGGCCAAGGCGAAGTACAGAATCGTGAGACAGAGTCGTGGTTGGGGACAGACAGGAGGTTAGGACAGGCAGCATAGGATCAAGATCAATGGCAGAGCAAAAGGTCAAGGCTGGCAGTAGGGTAGCGAAGTCAGGAACGGAAACGGGGTCACAATGGGAAATCAGGATAAACCCACAGGGCAAAGAACACAGATTTCTCAATGTCATGGAAGCACAAAAATCTGGCAGGACATGAGAGAAGAGGCTGGCTATTTATAGATTGCCAGGTGGCAAGCTCCAATTACAGCGCTCTGGCTCCTTAAATCTCAAGAAGCCAATGTGCGCGCCCTAGGAGGCAGAAGATAGCGCTGGAACGCAGACAGATAAGAAAGCCTGCCGTTCAGCTGAGGGGGCACAGTTAGGCACATGGGTATGCCTGTGACCCAAGATGAGGGTTGCAGGAGCACCCATGGCAATATTATTTGGCTAATTAAAAAAAGTACTTTTATCATGCGGCATAAAAGTTTTATTGTAGAGGACATTATGGACACACAAATAACAAATATGTGGGTTTCTGGGTAGATTTTTTTTATATGTAACTTTGATATGCAAAATGGGCTTTTGGGCTTTTTTATTAATTTGTTGATTTTATTTTTATAAACAAGCAATGATCTGATGCTTGATGTAGTGCAGGGTATTTTAACTGTCAGAATCTGACTATGGGCAGCCCGCAGGTTTTATCAGCCTTAGCAGTGAATTTCGATGAGCTTGTGCAAATTGTAGCCTCAGTTTCCTGTTCTTAGCTGAAAGGAGTGGCACCCGGTGTGGTCTTCTGCTGCTGTAGCCCATCTGCCTCAAAGTTCGACGTACTGTGCGTTCAGAGATGCTCTTCTGCCTACCATGGTTGTAACGGGTGGCGATTTGAGTCACTGTTGCCTTTCTATCAGCTCGAACCAGTCTGCCCATTCTCCTCTGACCTCTGGCATCAACAAGGCATTTCTGCCCACAGAACTGCCGCTCACTGGATGTTTTTTCTTTTTCAGACCATACTCTGTAAACCCTAGAGATGGTTGTGTGTGAAAATCCCAGTAGATCAGCAGTTTCTGAAATACTCAGACCAGCCATGTCTACATGCCTCAATGCACTGAGTTGCCGCCATGTGATTGGCTGATTAGAAATTAAGTGTTAACGAGCAGTTGGACAAGTGTACCTAATAAAGTGGCCGGTGAGTGTATATAGTGGCTAAAGGGTAAATACCTAACTTTTCTTTCACAGTTATCAAGAATATTATTAATCTCCTAATGTTATTTGAGAGATTCGAGGTGACTAGGAAGGACAACTACCCATGGATTGCCTCACAAGAGTTACCCCATCCTTGGAAGAGATCTGGTTTTCCCCCATACATTGTATCAGATTTATTAAGCTGTCTGAAAGTCAGAATATTCCTAGTTGCCCATGGCAACCAATCACTGCTCCCCTTTAAAATATTCATGTGCACTGGTAAAATGAAGGCTAAGGTGTGATTGGTTGCCATGGGCAACTAGGAAAATTCTGACTTTCAGACAGCTTGATAAATCTGCCCCATTGTCTCCCATTGTATCTTCACTTTACTAACTGCTTGGATTTTGTCATCTTAGTGTATTGCCCCCCCCCACCACCACCACCACCACATGTACCCCTTCAATCCCTCCACGTTTTATTGGCTTACATGATATAATTGCTGATTATATGCCAAATTAAGCCTAGTTCTATTGTAAGGCTTTTCCCCACTTAAAACAATGAACATTTTGTTGAAACTAAAAGCGCCACTAAAAGTTTGGAAGAGTTTGGTTTATTTTTAGATTGTATTTGTTCCAACATTCTATGTGTCCTAAAATATTAATTTCTCTGCTACTTTGTAACACGTAGTTTCTTTTACAATGTATCCAACTAGGAGTGTTGTTTCATTCTGCTATGTGACCTAAAATATTAATTTCTCTGCTACTTTATAACAAGTAGTTTCTTTTACAATGTATCCAACTAGGAGTGTTGTTTCATTCTGTGGCATAATATTTGGTGCCACTAAGGCCCCTTTTACACTTGCGAGTGGGATACGATGAACTCGCAACGCATGCTGCTCGGAACGCAAGGCCCGAACGCTGCAAACCGGAACTGAACTGACATTCTGAGTTCACTCCCGGTGTGCAGTGTTCGGGCCGTGTGATCCGAGTGCAACACCCTCGCCGATGCAAGGCGAAGGAGTGCTTGCGAATACGTCCCACAGCATGTCACTACAGCACACAGGGGACATTGCAGTGGTAGATCCTGCCTGGCAAGGCAGGAGTTAAGTGTTTTGTATGATGCAAGATCTGTCGTCCAATCACTTGTATTGCATTTTGTCCAATGTAAGCTGAGAGGTAATTGGAGGAACAGCCGCCACCTGACCAAGGGGAGATAATAAAACCCCTGGCCAAGAATGTTCTAGAGAGCAGTTAGCTGAGCAGCAGCTCAGAAGCAGACTGGAGTCTCTCCAGTACAGACTCTTCGGAGTCTGTACAGCTAGCACACCAGAGCAGGAAGAGCCTAGCCCCTGCCTGAAGAATGGAACTAATAGCTAGTTAGTGAGGAAAGAGGTATCATCCTACCTTCAAGGGTGATACCTGAAGCAATCCAGGACAAGCTGAAGCATCCTTCCAGGACACAGCTACCTCCCAGCCTGCCATTGCATCCAGGCTGGTGATCTACATCCTGTGGCTCCCTCCAAATACCTCTCCAGTACTCCACCATCTTGTTAAAGGCACGTTGCTGATGTTCCTGTCGGTTCCAATAAAGAACTGTAAGTGTTTCTGTTCAACCTCTGCCTCCATCTGGTCCCTGCTACTCCGGCTGTCACCATCACGGGCACCCTGTCCACCACACAGAGACTCATACTCTAGACACCAAAGGGTTGCCCCAGGGAGATCCGCTACAGCGGTCTCTCCCTCATCATTTCTTGCCAACACCACCCTGCTGGAGACCTGCCAGGCTGTAGGACAGCCCTCCGGTTCCCCATACCAAGCACCGTGACACAAGCGTGCTTAGGCCGCAACCGCCAGCCACTCAGGTACTGCGGGCCCAGGCTGTCTCCAGGCCCCAAAAAAAGGATAGGCCCCGGTGGGGGATGTTGCACGAGCAGCATGCATGTGAGTGTGACGTGAGTTCATCGCATCACACTCGCGAGTGTAGAAGGGGCCTAAGGCCGCACATTTTCCCATGGAGCAACACCCCTTCCTTTGAACACTTTTGTCGCATAGGTTGTAAAAGTGCCTAACGTCAGTCTCAAACACTAGAATAACGTGACTGAAGACGCACGGTCCTGCGCATGGTGTGCCGAAGCTGCTTCACATATAAAGATTAAAAAGTGTTTAAACCACAATACAGTGGTTTATAACAATAACGAAAATATGCTCCGGCACCGGGTCACCCTGAGCTGGTGCTCGGTATTTGAAGCTTACAACTACTATTTCACGTGGTAGGTTTCCTTTAAAGTCTTGAAAATTGATTGAATAAAAACAAAATACTTCAGACTCTCCCTGAACACTAAGAAATTCAGTTCTTTTCTGAAAGAGATAAGGGGGTAATATCACTGAAAATTTGCTAGTTTAAGCCTCCTGAGAGAACTAAATATATAAAACCTTCTAAATATTTTTTTTTAAGAAGGAGATTGTTTTTATTTTTGGAGCATGTAGTAAAATACTATTACAGTTTTAATTATGGTGAAATATATTCCCTGCACATTTCTTCTCTTTGGTCTACGACATAACAGCTGCTGCATTTACATAGAGAAACGTGTTTCATTGAATCAACTCTATTACACAGCCTTCAAATTAATTAAGTGTCAAAATCCTGTATTTTTTACGGTATGTTTGGGGCCATAATGATGCTATTTTTGACGTGTTTGTTGTATAATTCACCTACCAACTGACAAACATGTTTAATGATGTTAATGACTTTTATGGTTCACAAAGTGTTATAAACAAATATAAACGCTGGCACAGGGGCATGCATCGTTTTACGTCATTTACAGTAATATATATAAATTTATGGGATACAAATAAGGGTATACACTGAGGGCACTACTGAACACATGAGCTTGGGGTTATTTTGCAGTGTCAGAGTTGTGTTGGTTGTGTACAAGGCCTTGCAGGAGTCGGGTGGTGCTCTAATTCCGTAAAAAAGTAGTAGCAGGTAACAATATGGAAAAACAGTAGAACGGCACTCACCACAGCTTCTCCTTTAGTCCAGTTTATTGAAACATACTCACAAAAACACGGTGTAAGGTAACATCTTCAATAGGGAGGGAAGACGCCAAAAAACTCACACAAGGGTAAAATGCATGACTGTTTCGTGCGTGGTGCACTTCATCTTACTTGCCCAAAACCCCTTAACTCCTTAGTGCTCTGCGCCGTAGCTGTACTGCGCTGCGTCCCGCGAATAGCGCTCAACGCAGTACAGCTACTGCGCAGAGACGATGCCGGTTCAGCTCTGCACAGGAGCCGAACCAGCATCGGGGGTAGCGGGATGTCAGCGGTAATCGCGGTTGGAGTGGGCTCCGATCGCGGGTGTTTAACCGTTAAATGCCGCAATCAACACGACCACGGCATTTAACCTGTCTTCACGGGGTGTTTCCCCCACGATCGCCGCCCCGGCACCATTTTCGGGGGTTCCGATCACTGCTATGACAATAAAAATAACTTTATAAATCACTAAAAATGCCCATAAGCCCCAAAACATATAAAGAGACATAGAACGCTCAAAAAAGTCTAAATCTATCAAAGGAAGCACACTACTATGCCAGATGAGATGACACTGAGTTATTGCCTAATAGAAATCCAACCCCTACTGAATTTTCCCACTTCGGTCTTTGCTATGGATATGTGTGCCACTAAGAGCTAGACACAACGGTAGCAAGTCCCCCTGCTAATTCCTCACAAAATGGTAAAAGATGCAAATTAAAATAAAAAAAGTAGAACGTTATTGTAGCCCTAAGAAGGGCTGTTGGGTTCTTTGAGAATCACTCCTGCCTAACAGTAAGCTAATAGAACACCCTAACGCTTTCCCTGACCAGCAGCAGCTCTCTCCCTAGCGGCATCCAGAGACAGAATGATCCGAGCAGCGCGGCCAGCGGCTAGTCTATCCCAGGGTCACCTGATCTGGCCAGCCAACCACTGCTATCGACGTGTAAGGGTACCACGTCATGCTGGGTGGAGTGCAGAGTCTCCTGGCTTGTGTTTGGCTCTGTTTCTGGCCGCCAAAAAGCAAAACGGCGGGAGCTGCCATTTTCTCGAGCGGGCGAAGTATTCGTCCGAGTAACGAGCAGTTTCGAGTACCCTAATGCTCGACCGAGCATCAAGCTCGGACGAGCATGTTCGCTCATCTCTAGTTCTTACCAAGTTAGAGTTGTCTAAATAATGGCCCTTAATTAAAGTCCAACTAGGAGTGTTGTTTCATTCTGATATAATTAGAATCATCATAGCAGTCTGTAAACTCTGGCTGAAAGACCAGATGACTGTTCTTGTTTTCTTTATCAAAGAGCAGACAGTGGGAAATCACAGTATCAATGAAATGTTTTCATAACATAAATGACCTGACATACAGTTTTCTCTTATTTTCTTACATTGTCTTTGAATCTTATACCAACAATGTGTTATCCACTGAGTATTATATTTTATTGCAAATTTAGTCACTGAAAGTTCCATTTTAAGAGACAAACTTTCTTTAGGTTCACCTCTGTTGATAGATTTTAGTCGTTCTGTCATGACTATATTTGATGGAATTCTAAAAGTTTAAAAGTGTTTTATTTTTTGTGGAAAACTATTTTGTTGGTAAGGAAATAGGAAGAGACTTAAAATTTCATAGCATATCTTAGCATAGGTGAAAGTCAATATTGTCATTATTATTCTACTTACTAAGATATTGGGGCAGCTGTATTATTGTCTCTGCACCTAAAAAATGCTATAAGGGGTTTAAGGAGGAGGTGTGTACTGTTAGTGGACATCAACGACAAGCAGAGTTAAGGGATGTCTGTCCCCTTCCCTGTGTCATTACTCACATATCACTGCCTGTGCTGCACTCTTTCCCTGACAATTGTATATCTATAGATGAAGGGAGGTAGGTCGGCAGAGGTACAGGCCAGTACGATATGGAAAAACAATAGAACGGCACTCACCACAGCTTCTCCTTTAGTCCAGTTTATTGAAACATACTCACAAAAACACGGTGAAAGGTAACATCTTTCAAGTGTAGCGATAAACAGTAACGCACTTACCAACCAGTTCATCTGATGTGTGTCTGCTCACTCTCCACCGGCGTTCATGCCACAGGGGAGGGCGGGGCGGAGGTACCAGCCCCAAGCTGGCGCAAACATCGCGGTATCTCCGGCAGTGACGCACAAGATGGGGCGTGGCCTCCGCTCCGGAGGCTCGCCGTGCGCATCGGCCATGGAGGCGTGCCGAAAACATCGCGATGGCTGGATAAACTTGTGCTAATGTGTGAATCGCTATGGCAACTGACGCTTACTGATATGTTAGTAGCTGCCAGTACAAATACAGCTGGTGAGTGTACTGAGGAATGAGAAATACAAAAAGGGGAATATATGGGGTAAATATGGGGTGGTTATGAGGCCGAAAAACATAAAAAATGTCATTGTTAAATGACTGGTAAAGATGGAGCCGGTTTCCCAAAGATACGATGGGTGAGACCCACCTTCGAGACCCACCTTTTCCTTTACTCTATGTGCAATGCATTGGGAACTCATGACAGTGTATGAAAACTATGTCATATTAGATAATCAATAAATTGAAAGATCAAGTGGAATGTTTATGATATTTGGAAGACAGAAGTTGGTACTGAAAAATTTGAAAAATATGACAGATTAGACATGAGTGTCTTCCTATCATTTAGCCCCAGTGCTCCAGTGCGTAAGATCCATCTCCCTTCTTTTTGTAACAGGAGACGTTGCCTGTCACCCCCTCCTCGTAATACGGGGACCCTTTCTATGCCTGTGATTCTGAGTGGTTTGGGGTCGGACTTATGATGGGTTCTTATATGTTCTATCAATCTTGGGGCTCCGTGGCCCGTTCTTAGTGACCTCACGTGTTCGCTGAAACGTGTGTTGAATCTTGCCTATGTCAAACCTCCCGCAATTGCAGAAGATGACATATACTACAAAATCTGTCTTACATGTTATCAGGTGTTTAACTTTTGTTGTGTGTCCCCCACACTTTACCTGGGTTGTTTTTATGAACTGTGTGCAATGATTACAATTCCCGCAAGGGTAATTTCCCTTTGGGGTACTGGTCTCTAACCAAGTCTCAGCGATGGGGTTAAAACTGCTGTTGACTAATTCCGTTTTAATAGTTTTTCCTCTCCGGAATGTGACAAGGGGGCCTCTGGCTGCTATTTCGGCGAGATCTTTATCGGCCTGTATTATGTGCCAGTTGGTGCGTATGGCTGATTTTATTATTTCGGCCTGCGGCGTGAAGTCAAATGAGAATGTGAACCTTTCATTATTTGTTCTGGTTTTGCGTGTACTAGTGGACACTCTTGTGTTTCGGACTAACTCTCTATTTTTACTCGTCTTTGGAAGGCTTCGTCTATGAGTGTTTCTGGGTAATCCCTGGCTCTTAATCTGGTTTTCAGTTCTTGTGATTGTGCTAAGAAGCCCTCATCCGTGTTACTGATGTGGGACACTCTCACAAATTGGCCATATGGCACCTCCTTTTTAACATACTGAGGATGGTAGCTACGGTAATGTAGTAAGGGGTTTTTGGCTGTGTTTTTTCTAAAAACTTGCGTTCTGAGTCTCCCTTCTTTTACTTCAACTAGAACATCTAGGAACTCTAGTCGGGTGCCTCCGATGTTGTGTGTGAAGCTCATGTTCATTGTATTGTGTGTATTTAAATATTCCACCATTTCTTGGAATTTTTGATTGGAGCCCCTGTACCCAATGAATACGTCATCCAAATAACGTTTATAAACTTGTATATTTTTCAAGTAAGGGTATTTGTTTTCAAATACAGCCAGAAATAGGTTGGCGTATGTACAGGAGACGGGAGTCCCCATCGCCGTTCCTTCTTTCTGGCCGTACCACACATTGTCATGTTGGACTGCATTGTGTGTAAGTATGAAATGTAAAGCATTGCAAATAAAATCGGTATAGCCTATGTCATTTTCCGCTTGAGTAAGTATACTCCTTACTGCTTGCATACCTTTGTCATGTGGAATCTTTGTATATAAACTCTCCACGTCTATTGACATAAGGCTGTCTCCAGGTTGCCAAGTCATGTTCTGCACTATATTCAAAAAGTGATTTGTGTCCTTTATGTAAGACGATATGTTATGCAGAGCGGGTCTGAGTAGCCAGTCTATGTATTGGGATAGTGGTTCTGTGACTGAACCTATGGCTGCAACGATGGGGCGGCCGGGGTGGGGGGTGGGAGGGTTATCTCATTTTTGTGAATTTTTGGCAAAGTACCAATTTGGTTTCTTAGGGAAAAGCGGCAATACTTTATCAGCTACTCTTTTGGACAGTAAACCTTTCTCTGTGCTGCACTCTTTCCCTGACACTTGTATATCTATAGATGAAGGGAGGTAGGTCGGCAGAGGTACAGGCCAGTATGTGCTAGGCTGAGTACACAGCTTTATCTATAGGTATACAACTGGCAGGGGCAGAGTGCAGCACATGCAGTTATATGTGCTCTGCCCCTATACCTATTTAAGTATACAATTGCCAAGAAAAACTGGAGCACACGTGGGGTGCTAACAGTGCCAATACCTAAAAATGGATCCAAAATACCAATGGAGCCATGAATTAATTAGCAAAAATTGGTTTATTTTAAAAAACATGAAGAACACATAAACATGGTAAAAAAGTACCTATTTAGTTGCCCGAAATAACGTGTTTTGGGTTCTAGACCCTTTTTCCAAATTAAGGACAAGATAATGATATATAAGCACAGATAAGATGTTATATAAATAGAACTCAAACTCACATGTAAGATGATGCAGGTGCAACATACTATGGCCTGCGCCACACTCCAGCGATCGCGTCATAAAAGCCCGCGAACGGTGACGCGAACGCTGGAGTGTGGCACAGGCGCCATTGGTATTTTGGATCTGTTTTTGGGTATTGGCACTGCTAGCGCCTCACGTGTGCTCCGATTTTTCTTGGCAATTGTATTCTTTACTATTAACAGCCCTTCGGGAGCCTGGTTGATGGAGCTATGAGAGCTGCTCAGAACACTTGCATGCCCTACCATTATACTTACCTCTAAGAGACATAATTAGCCTGGACACCAGGACCATCGTACCTTGGTTGTGGACCTACCCTTTATCTATATGCACTGGTATCAAGAACGGTCAAGGTGAGCACCCCTGAATAATCTACCAATTCTGCCGGTTACCTGATACCGAGGCGCCGTCCTCTGTTGTTCTCCTTTTTTTCCCTACCCCTTGCACCTACACCTATTTCTCAGACTATTCCTCCTCATACTCTGTCCACCATGACCACTGTGTCAGAGCACACATTAATATCTTCTGACATGAAGTCTGACACAGCCGTGTTCTCACTAAACTGTCAACTTACAGTATACACCTCCTCCTTAAACCCCAGTCATTATCTAGCATGTACACTGTTTATGTTAACCCCTTATAGAATTTGGACATTCCTGTGAGCCCTCTTTATACTCCCGCAAAAGGACATTCAGGAACATCTAAATGCCATAAGGATTTAATATAAACATTGTACTTGCTCTGCTGCATGGGTGTTAACTATGTAATTGCCGCTGGCATTCGATAAGCTTTCCCCATGGCGTCATCTAGTTGGGCGACGATCGGCTGCCACAAAAAACGTGAGTTTATGTCAAACTCCCCGGCCTGTCTTTAGGTACCATCTGTGAGTAATAGACCTATACAGAAGCACTGCAAAACCCCCATATACTGCAATACAGTATTGCAG
The DNA here is from genome assembly GCA_019512145.1 of Engystomops pustulosus. Lineage (NCBI taxonomy): Eukaryota > Metazoa > Chordata > Amphibia > Anura > Leptodactylidae > Engystomops > Engystomops pustulosus. Next base: position 66,882,156 of record CM033642.1, read on the forward strand.
TATATGGTGGAAATGATCAGACATCCTAGGAATCTAGTACCCAGGAGGTCTAAAAATATAGTTTAAAAAAATTCCAAAAACTAAAAGTTTAAATCAACTCCCTTTCCCAAGAACTAATTTAAATAAATATAAATGTCTGATTTATCAAAATTTAAGAATGGCTATTCCTGGAGGTAAACTCCATAATGGAAAATAGCGCCCAAATGTCAGAATTGCCACTTATTTGCCATTTTGCATCATATAAAATTTGGAATAAAAAGTGATCAAAAGGTTTTATAGCCCCCAAAATAGTAGCAATGAAAAAGTAATCTCATCCTTCAAAAAAATGATACCTTACATAGCTTGATACACAAAAATATGAAAAAGTATGAAAGTCAGGATTCTGCAAAATCAAGATTTTTTTTGTACAAAAGGTTTTCATTTTTTAAAAACTATTAAAAAATAGTGAGACCTATATAAATTTGGTATCACTGTGATTGTACTGAAGCAAAGAATAATAATAATTCTATATTTTTATAGTGCCTACAGATCACACGGCGCTGCACAGAGCTTGCCAAGGTGGTCCCCACGGGGCTCACAATCTAATCAACATACTGTCACGGGTGCTCCCGCGATCCATGTCGCGGATCGCGGGTACACCCGTGCTCCGCTGCCTGCTGGTCCCCGTCTCCCTGCCCTCACTTACCTCTCCTGGCTCCTGTCTGTGCTCCAGCTCCCGGCGTGTAGGCCGCAGGCCTCCTTGCCTGCAGTCGCATGCTCTCACTACTAGAGGGCGCGCGGACTTCTCAAGCCTTAAAGGGCCAGCGTCCTTCTGATTGGCTGCTGCTAATCCGGCTCGCCCTCATAATCCGGCACCTCCCTTCTATCCCTGCCGGATCTTCTCCTAGGATCTCCTATGGTTTCCATGCCAGGCTTCCCTAAGCCGTTCCTGTGGAAGAGAAAGCCCATTAGCGTTTCCAGACGCTTTCCTGTGTTTCTGTGTGTCTTCCAGCGTTTCCAGATGCCTCCGTGTCTCCTGTCTCCAGCGTTCCCATACGCTCCTGGTGTGTCCTGTCTTCCAGCGTTTCCAGACGCCTCCGTGTCTCCCATCTCCAGCGTTCCCATACGCTTCCTGCTGTGCCTTCCAGGGTTCCAGTCCAGCGGTGTCTGCAGTCCGTGCCAGCGTTACCAGTGTTCCTCTGTGTTGCTGCTGTCATCCCAGGCTTGGACTGTTTCCTGCACATCCCTGTACCTTGGCTGCCACCGCGGGCCTCATACCATCTCCTGCGGTGGTCCAGAGGGTCCACTGGTCCACAGACTCCTCCCTCCGGACTCTTCCCATAGAGACTTTTTCCGTTGTCTGTGTGACCCTTTACACATACCAGTATGTTTTGAAGTGCGGGAAGAAACCCACGATTGAAATTTATTCCAGCTTTCCAGTGCACAGTATGGTATGTTAAATGCCGTCACTAGGAAGGACATGTTGTTGTGTAGTAAACAAGGAAAAATAAAAAAGTTATGGATTTTTAAGCGTGAGGAGGAAAAAATGGAAACCGAATAACAAAAAAGGGCAACGGTGTTCAGGGGTCAATGGTGTAACAGCAGCTACAGCATGGCATTAAAAAAAAGACAGAAAGTGAAGATTACCCTATAATCGAACACAAAGGAGACAACATTGTTTACAAAATTTTATAATTTATTGTCCTAACAAATTCTTAATTTCATTAAAAAGTTTGTCAAAGATTTATTTACGCTTTAAAGAAATACAACCTCATTGGAATCGCCCACAAATGTACATCAGTGGTGCAAAGGATTTTACTGAAATGTATCACAATACTACACAAAAATCCTCAAATAACATCTTGTTTCACGAAAAATAAATAAATAATAGATTACCTTAAAGTTTCATGATGCAAAAAAGGCAATAAATAAACTCCATCAACAGAAAACTTTTAGGCTTCTCAGAAGGTGACAATTCCATCAAAATCTTCCAACAGTGAAACGGAATGCTTTCCCCTTCGCTCCTGACATCTGCTCAATGAGAAGTTTTGACACAAATCAATAAACTCTATATACAAAATGTACATATTGAAGTATATAGATGGAATGCAGCTTTCTTATTAGTTTATTCTTGGTTAATGTTCAAGTTTAATACCATGTAAAGTGTAATGGAAGAACATGTCTTCCTATATGACTGTGATGTATAAATTATCCACTACTTCATCAATTATTAAATGTGTTAATTTGTTTAAGGAATTAAGAAACTAGAAAAACAAATGAACAAAGCAGCAGATCCCCAGGGGCTTGCAGATATCATATTACAAATTACAGGTAGAATATGTACATTTTATCGCAGTAGTAAAGAAAAAAGAATGTCTAATGTCTGATGAGTGTAACACTAGTTATGTGAATTAGTGATGAGCGGACCTGATAAAAATCAGTCAGGGTACCAAACCAGTAGGACCTGCGATCGGTTTAAATGCTGCTGGGGATGAATGTTCGGGTTTTAGTATCCTGATTTGGTCTGCTCATCCCTAAACAGGATTTTAAGAACAGATGCTTCACCATCATTTATAAACAACACAGTCATAAGAAGTCATATCAGTGAACTGACAACTTTAACAACTATTGCATAGTCCTAGCATACTGGTTGCCTCATATACTAAAACAGATTTGTCAAAAAACAGAAGATAAAATCATCGAAAGTTGATTAATAGTTAAAAACAAGGTAAATCAATCAATCAGGTAAATTAGCCATTACACAATTTTGATGCATAACATTAAAAAAAATTACACATTTTTCTATATTGGTAATTTTGGTTTACGTGTTGAGTGGTTGACAAAATAAATCTTGGCATTAGCAGTATATCTATTGCTTTACAGTGTTTGTAGGTTTTATTTTTCCTGCATGTTTCCTGTACAGCAGTAAAAAAAGGGAGTTTTGAATTCCTGTGGTTTTGGCAATTTTATATAGTTACAATTGTGAATATGTGGTGAGTATTAACTCCACTAATGCTACATTTTTCTGTAAGAAACTTGAGAGTAAAATTGTGATTTATTGTGATGCAGGTACCGAATCTGAACATGAAACTAAAGCACACCCCTAGTAACACCCAGAATTTGTGCTTGCAGGTGTTCAATGTTTAAATTCCATTTAAATAGTTTCCAGCACATTTAAATCTATGGAGCTCATGCAACTCGCCATTTTGGGGAGGACCGGTGATGTCGTGTGCAAGATCAATTTAAAAGGCGCTAGCGACATCTGTCATTTAAACAGTTGGCATTGCCACAGATTGCAAACATATATGTTTAATTGGACCCGAAGTTGAACCTGAACTCATAAAGTTCAGTGTAGAGTCCCTGGCACCCAAACTGCCAAAGTTCAGTATGGAGCCAAACTTTGCATTTTGGGTCCACTCAACACTAATCAGAGGGAAATTAATGTTAGCCATCTAGTCATTGATTTAACAAATATTCATGTAGTCTTCTTTTATTTGTTAGTTTATCCAACTTTCCAAGATTCTCTTTTACATGCACCCTTTGCAGATATGGAGAAGTTTATTTATTAACCAGGCTTTCTACAATGACAAGTTACACTGCAGATATTCTTGTCTGGAGTAAATTTGATACAGACAAATGGCTGTGCTCCAAGGGTCAAGTTACATAGAGGGGAGCAAATCATCCGTGAGATTGTTCCTGAAGTAACACTGTATTTCTAGCCCAGGTACAAAATACCTCTACTTGCATCTCTTTCAGGCGACTCATTGTATATAATGAAGTTGCTAAAGTGTGAAGAAGAGTTCTATTTTAAAATGACAAGTATTTCCATGCTTCACTAGTGCCATTACTATTTCTCTACTTAAAAACTGCTTATAGACATTTATCTTGATATTATACATTACATGAAATTGAAAAGAGCATATATATTAATGGCGATACCTCTTTAAATAAAGAGCTCATAACCTATTGGTAATAAAGAAGGAACACAATGTTAATATATATATAAAGATGATATCAAGGTTGCCAAACAGCATACTCAATGGACACAATAACCTAGAGTACTGAAAGCTAATTATCCTCATTTATTCTGATCTGTACAAATTAGCGAACAATCACATTTATTTTGTGAAACATCTTTAGGTTTAAAGGGGTATTCTAGGAATCAGCATAGTTCAAATACAAATGGGTCCTTAAAATATAAGCTAATATGTAATTAGTTCTCATTTAACATTTTTCTCCCGTTAGCAGAAACATGCTGATGACATACACAGTAATGAAGAATTAAAATGCTACTGGCCCTTTAATCAGTCCGTTTATTTCCTCCGTGCGGTCCGTTGCAGAGCATACACAGGACAGAAGATGGCCGCTGGTCACATGTCCACATCACATGTCCTGCGCCTGCCTGGGCAGGTGATCACCACTATGTTTGGCTGTAGTCGGTTGGTTGCAGTGCATCCAGTATGGTCAGTGTTGTGGTGATGTCAGTTACACATCATTACCATGGTAAAAGAGCAAGAAAACCTATTAGATCATCACCAGGAGGAGAGCATAAGAGGGAGGAGGAGTTACTGAGAATCAAAGGAACTTGGGACTTGCAGTTTCCAGTGGTGGCCATCTTAGTGATAACTCCATCTACCTTAGAGAGGCCATACATTTTGTAAATCATAATATCAAACTATTTAAGCTCCATTTTGTGACTAATGACATTGAGTATTGTTGTACTCATTTATTTATATAACCATGGGTTTTTGTGTCAGACATTCATATTCCCGGAATACCCCTTTAAATAAACTTCTTAAATCCTTAAAAGGAAGATAGTGGCGCAATATATAGTGGGACCTAAAATTTCCATTTATAGTTTTACACCCATAAAACAGTGAAGAGTATGCACCCCAATATATTAATTCTGGGACACAATAAAAACTACTGTTATATATAGCTTAACTACTGTTAATTTCTACCTATATTAACTCACAAAAAACCTAGCCTCAAGTGTCTGAACTTCTAAATCCTGAGTTTGTCCGGATGAGTGCTGTTCCATCCTTCTTTGTCCTTTATCCACTTTTATAAATAACATGTGGTAGGTCAAGGGAGCCAATTGACCATAAGTTGTACACCTCTTTTTTTTTTTTTTTAATCGACCGCAGTTTTGCAGTCACCTGCAAGTTAACTTAAAGAGAGCCGTTTAGTTTTTCTGGACAGACATAAGTTAAGCATATAGCTTTGTACTGTACGTAACATTCTTTGCATCATTTGCATGACTTTCTTGAGAATATCTGTGGCCTAAATGCATAGACATGTACTAAATGGAGCAGCACACAAGGATTCCATCTCAGCCTTTATCTAGTCAAATCATACATTAGTCATTATAAAATCATCTTTTCTTTATTATGCAAATAAAGCTGGGGACATGGAGAGAGAAAGTGAGGTCACCACTGTTACCCCTCCCCTCTCCTACTCTTGCTCATGTCTGTATGTAATGTATAGTAAAGCATTGCTAGTGTCTGCGCTTTATCTGCTAACATGTTGTGTTCTCCCATATACATGTGAGGAGTGTCACATCATTATACAGGCTGTCAGTCAAGCATTGGGGGGTGTGACTGTGCCTCCCACTCATGAATAAGCTTGGCAGCTGGATGTGATAATGATTCATCAGACCTCTCTCAGGCCATTTGCATACAGCTTTGGTACCTGATCGCTTAAGTTTACAGGCATGTAGAGGGACGATGAATGGATAGGGGCAATGCTTTTTAAAGGCAGTCTTGTCTGATGGGTTCTCTTTAAGAATTGCAAATACACCATGGGTTGGGCTTTGGTGCATAGTTGGTGTAGTACTGTCAGCAGCCATCTTTTGAAACTGAGCCATGGTGCCACACCTATGACACAGCACACTTGCCGAAAATAAAAATGAAGATTTCCTTGTATCCAGAGTGGAAACATTCTCAACAGTCCACTCACACTCGCAACTCCATACAGACCTAGTCACTGGTAGATTCCTTTATACTGTTTTAAAATAAATTCATTTCTTTCATAAATACATCAAAATGATGTTCATTGCCAAAATCATAGTAATATATTAATATAAGGAACATAAACTAAAACAAAAAAACATATTTTTGTTTATTTAAACTATATTTGTGTCACCTATTAAGTTGACTTTTTTTTATTATAGAAATATAAAATTGTAAGCAAACATGTGCAAAGGTATCCTTCGTGTCGGGAAAGAATGTTGTGTGTTTGCAGAGTTGTCACTTCAATCTTTCTTTGCAAAAACAAAATGAAAATCTGTCTGATGTAAATATATTTTTCGAGAAGATATTGCCACCACCACTTAAGATGAGTAAACCTTAAAATTACCTAGACAGCTCTCCACACAGGGTGTTACATTTACCAGTACTAGTGACAGAATAAGTTACAGTAAATAAAAACAAAGGCCAGGAAAGAAAATGTTATGTAGAAACTGGATGGACATATGGCAAGTAAGATTAAATCTTACGTTTGGTCGCAGAAACACAATATGACATTCTGAGGTGGCCAGTGTTTTATATTGTAATTAATCTGTAGCTTAGCATTACTGAGAAATGATAAATGTAAGGTAGTAAATCTGAAAAGATGAATGCAAAACAAAGATGGGGGAGTTAAAGAAAGGAAGGGATAAGGCAGTGGGGCTACAGATATGTGGGTATAATAGGTTTGGGTGACTAAGAAAAATAATAAGTTTGTGGTTATTTCTGTGTATGCCAACAGAAAGGTTGATATACATTAGGTGGCTACAGAAAAGGGACATTACCATGTAGGGGGAAGATAAAATAAAAGGCACTGTGAGTTGCGGGCAACTGAAAGTGGGGGAATTATGAGTTAGGCTAATGGAAGGCGTCAAAGTACTATGTGAGATTTATTATAGTTTACAACAACACTAGAGGGTTGGGTTGGGTTCATGAATTCCAATGAAGAGGTAACTGTTTTTTGTGGTCGCCAAATTATTCACACACAGTTACAGGAAAAAAGAATTCTGCAATGGTTCTAAGTCATTTCTAGTTATTCTACTGACTACTAAACAAGGCTTTAAAAAAGAACCTTGGTTTGATTTGTTCAGAAAAATTCTCAAAGTCTCAAAAACTTAACGTCTATCACAAGAAGAAAGATATGATCACAAAAAGACCTTCCAAATGTCTCAATTATACACCAAAGATTTAGATACATGCTCCACCCTGTGTTTCCATTATTTTCCTCCATATTGGAAAAATAGCAAAGGTTCTCCTTATTAGCATTTTTAATTAGAATTTTTTTGAATTATTTTGTCTATTATTTGATTTGGATTCATATTGTATATTTATTTGTATTTTAAATACAACTTATTTTTTTTTCCAAAACTGGAATTGGTATTACAAAGGCAATGAAATGATATGAACATTTTTACTGTGCCCACGTCTCTTTATATTATTTATGCACGCCGAAAATGCCTTTTGTTCAAGAGAGAGTGGAAATTAGCCTCAGAGAGTAATTTACATTTTGTTGAGCAAACAACTCATAAACCTTCTCTTACCCTGAAGCATCTCTGATACTGTACCTTCAAATATAATCTAACCACTAAACAAATATATTTAAACATATTGAACAATATGCCTAAAGTATACCTTAGCCAAGATCTGTTTTTTTTTTTAATATAATACTCTGCTTGAGAAATACTGTACAAATTCTATTTGAAAATTCTTTACCACATCTTCACTTTTATAGTAATGTTACTTTATTCTAATAATAATAAGAATTACCATTGGACAATAAAATCTGTAGTGGAAATAGTTAATATTTGTGTCTCATGCACAGTACATGGTGTGCTCATAGTATTGTTTTTCAATGTGTTTATGTACCATATGCTCAATAAGTCAACCTCTGGCCTGTGTGGCCTAGGGCAAAAGAAGCCACAGCCTTGGGGCATTCTTAGCGTGAAAAATATAACTTGCTGCCCACTTTTATGCCTATGCATAAGAATTCAGAGGCAAATACAGTTTTCTGGTTGAAAAGGGATGTCAATCTCCCCATCTCTGAAGTTTCAGTGCTTTTGCCCCCCTACTATAGTCTCTGCCAGAAAATCAGCTCAGACTATAGCGGAAATCTGTGTCAGGTCAGACCTAGTGGAGAATTCACCTAAATCTACTAAGAAACTAGAGCATCTTAATAAATATATATATTTAAATGGTTAAGAACTCGGCTAATATGCCATGCAGGACAAGACACAAATTCGTTTGGATTTTTGGACAACATTTTAGCCATAAAAGTTTATAAAATAGCACAAATTTTACATACATTTTAACTATTTTTCTGACTTTAACAGAGTTTTATCCTAAAACAGAGATATTAATAGGGATTGGTACTTTAACCCCACATTTGGAATACTACATGTTTTAGGGTAAATGGTTGTCATATTTGGGGGTTTTTGGTATTTTGAGGTATATTTGATGTTGTTGCTGACTATAAGAAAAGGAGAAAACAGAAGTAATAAGTAAAGCCGCCTTTAGCATGGAAAGTGTCAAACAAATAATTATGCTATGGTGGGGGTTTAGGGATGTGGAATGCATACCATTAATTTACAGTGGGGAGTCTGGATCAAGTTAAAGGAAATGAGAATGCCTTCATACTGTTTTTTTGTGCTGCTTTTCTTTTTGCTTTTAACTTAAGAGACCAAGCATTTTCTTGGTATTTTTTTTAAATTTTTTACATGTGTAGGGGGTCAGAAAGTGTTTCTTAGGCTAAGTTTACACAACCGTTCAAACCTCCATTCTTTACTTCCTTTTAATGGAGGTAATGAATGGAGGTTTGAATGGTAATGTTAGCTTAACCTAAACAGTTTCTTCATAGATAGAAAAAAAAATAATGTATCATTTTTACTTTTGGTTTTTGCTTTATCATTTTTATTTTGAAAAACTGAGCAGAAAATCAATGTCCAGTGTGGGAAAGGCATTGTTTCTAGACATTACAGGGTAATTTATCTTTATTTATCTTTCTTTTTTCTGTTTTTTTTGACACTTTTTTCTGCATTTTGCAATCTTTGCGCCTTTTTGGGGCATTTTGAAATGTCTGCTAGACATTTGTTTGTCATCAGTAAGACACATTTATCTTCTATTCCAGATGTGCTAAATGTTACAAATGACAATTGTCATTTCAAACTGACTAAAAATTGAGACATTCTTTGGTACAAAAGACTCCAGTAAAAAGCATATTTAAGGAAAACTTAGAAATTGGAAAGAAATTGTGCAACATTTTTGAGACATTTGTAACATTTGTTTCCGCAGCAGATGAAGAAAAGACAAAAACTAGCCAAAACAATAAAAGATAAGATAAATGAGCCGCTTTAACTGCTAATCACAAAAATGTGCATTGACCATTGTAGGAACAATCTGAACACACAGTGGGGCATTAGTGTCATGAATATTGCAAAGCTGCTTTTCTACTTTTTTAGCTGTTGACTGAATGTTTGTTTGACCGTCAGCTATTACTCTTGACTTGATGTGTCACGATTAGATTTGTTGATTTCCTTTTATTAAGAAGTATCAATGGCAGCATTATAACTGAAGAGTGTAGATGTGCTGTCATTGAACAGAAGCTTTTTTTAACCAATATACTATCTTTTATCGGCAATCATGCCCAAGATTTAAATTAAAAGGAATTTCCATTCACCAATCCATAGCAAATTTATAAAAACAAAATGTAGTGTAAATGGTGGTTAGAGTTTACTTGCAATGGTATCAACATTTGAGATAAAATACTTGTTCTATATAATCTAGAATAATATTAGATTATTATTATTATATAATATTGGTTGGTAGTATTTAATTTTTTGGATTCATCATACACCAAACATGGGTCTGAATTAAAATGTATGATCCAGATGTCATTAGTATATAACAGCATATGTGATGCCTTGGGAAGATACATGCATACATTACCTCATTATCTAAATCATTCAAGAGTTATTTGTCAAAAAAAATGTTTTCAATTATCAAAATGTCAATTATGCATCTGGACTTTCTTTATGTATTTTAAGGCAGGTTGCTTTAACATCAAATATAAAACAATCTGGCATCTCCTAACACCTATTTGAGATATTGATCTACATTTTTGAAAAAAACAATATAACCATCTTCATATTGTGCTAAAGGTGTTGGGGAAAATGCTATAAAGGCCCTTGAAGGAGGCTCTCAATGCACATGTGCAACATTATATTAATTCCACTTTAATAAGTCATACATTCACTTTTAGCTATTCAAAAATTATTTTCATTATTATTGTTGTTCATTATACACTCACCGGCCACTTTATTAGGTACACCATGCTAGAAACGGGTTGGACCCCCTTTTGCCTTCAGAACTGCCTCAATTCTTCATGGCATAGATTCAACAAGGTGCTGGAAGCATTCCTCAGAGATTTTGGTCCATACTGACATGATGGCATCACACAGTTGCCGCAGATTTGTCGGCTGCACATCCCTGATGCGAATCTCCCATTCCACCACATCCCAAAGATGCTCTATTGGATTGAGATCTGGTGACTGTGGAGGCCATTTGAGTACAGTGAACTCATTGTCATGTTCAAGAAACCAGTCTGAGATGATTCCAGCTTTATGACATGGCGCATTATCCTGCTGAAAGTAGCCATCAGATGTTGGGTACATTGTGGTCATAAAGGGATGGACATGGTCAGCAACAATACTCAGGTAGGCTGTGGCAATGAAACAATGCTCAATTGGTACCAAGGGGCCCAAAGAGTGCCAAGAAAATATTCCCCACACCATGACACCACCAGCCTGAACCGTTGATACAAGGCAGGATGGATCCATGCTTTCATGTTGTTGACGCCAAATTATGACCCTACCATCCGAATGTCGCAGCAGAAATCGAGACTCATCAGACCAGGCAACGTTTTTCCAATCTTCTACTGTTCTTGGTCCAATTACACCAAAAATTTTGAAACTCCAATTGTCACTGGGGCAAAAGAAAAAAAATTGTCTAGAACTTCCATTATAAAATATACAGTATCGACTTACATACAAATTCAACTTAAGAACAAACCTCCAGACCCTATCTTGTATGTAACCCGGGGACTGCCTGTACTATCTTTTATTGGCCATCATGCCCAAGATGTAAATTAAAAGGAATTTCCATTCACCAATCCATAGCAAATTTCTATAAACAAAATGTAGTGTAAATGGTGGTTAGAGTTTACTTGCAATGGTATCAACATTAATTTGAGATAAAATACTTTTTCTATATAATCTAGAATAATATTAACTTAATGGTTGGCAGTATTTAATTTTTTGGATTCATCATACACCAAACATGGGTCTGAATTAAAATGTATGATCCAGATGTCATTAGTATATAACAGCATATGTGATGCCTTGGGAAGATACATGCATACATTACCTCATTATCTAAATCATTCAAGAGTTATTTGTCAAAAAAAATGTTTTCATTTATCAAAATGTCAATTATGCATCTGGACTTTCTTTCTGATCTATATTTTTGACAAAAACAATATAACCATCTTCATATTGTGCTAAAGGTGTTGGAGAAAATGCTATAAAGGCCCTTGAAGGAGGCTCTCAATGCACATGTGCAACATTATATTAATTCCACTTTAATAAGTCATACATTCACATTTAGCTATTCAAAAATTATTTTCATTATTATTGTTGTTCATTATATGTGAAAAACAAAAACTTTAGAAAATCAGTTTAAGGTTCTTAACAAGAGTTTACTGCATGGATATTATTCATAAAATATAAAATTCCTGTCCTCAGATTTTTGTATTCCAATATACGTAGTAACATGGCACAGAACTAGAGATGAGCGAACATGCTCGTCCGAGCTTGATGCTCGGTCGAGCATTAGCGTACTCGAAACTGCTCGAGCGGGCGAAGTATTCGTCCGAGCAACGAGCAGTTTCGAGTACCCAGGTGTTTCAGGCCTACTATGCCTCCTCCTCCTCCCACCCCTCTTCCACCTCCTCCTCCTCCGGTGCAGAGCCTTGGTCCCCTTGAAAAATGCTTGAGTCTCCCATTGACTTCAATGGGGCTCGTTATTCGAGACGAGCACTCGAGCATCGGGAAAAGTTCGTCTCGAATAACGAGTACCCGAGCATTTTAGTGCTCGCTCATCTCTACACAGAACCTATGATTTCAATATATAGGGTTAGGCAAAATGGGGCCACAGGCTAAATTAAAATATTATACACAGTCACATTCAGTAATAGTGCTCCCTCCAGCACTGTATAACAATAGCGCTCCGTGTAGTTTCCAGACAGCAGTAATACCCATGATAGAGGGATAGGAAATAGATTATAGATACATAGATATGATGTAGATTAATAGATAGATAGACATACAAAAAGGAGACAGATTATGGATGGATGACAGAGAGAGAGATCCACCCACATCATATCCATTCACTCCCATACCCCCCCCCCCCCTATGACCCACATACCTGAACCCCCCTCCCCCAATTTCCTATTCAATAAATGTTTTGACATGTATTACTGGTGCTGCCAATAAAGCTTCCTTCGTGTATCCTGACTGCTAAATCCCCACAGGGAAGGAAAAAGACAGAGGTGACTACTTATAGCAGTGATGGCAAACCTTTTGGAGACCGAGTGCCCAAACTACAACAAAGCCCGCTTATTTATCGCAAAGTGCCAACACAGAAATTTCATTTGTGATTTATACTCCCTTCTCTGTCACAGTTTTCATTGATACCAGCACCTGAGGACACCAATAAAGCAGAAAATAGTCCCAGGTGCTGGTATCAATGAAAACTGTGACAGAGAAGGGAGTATAAATCACAAATGAGGTAGATTGGTCATGGACAATTAGAGATCACATGACCCACTATCTACTGCCATTTTAAGGATCAAAACATTTCTAAAACTGAGGTTTTACATTACATTACAAAAAACAGTACAGAACGTTTAATAGATGTATGTAGGTAAATTACGAAATAACATCCCCCACACACTAACACACATTACAGAAAACATGAGGTAAAGTGGACAAACCCATTAAGCTATTTTGGAATCTTACAGCTGCAGTTATCCCTTTTATTTGCAGAAGTGATTGTTATTTTTGACATCAGTTGCGTTCACTTTCTACCAATGTTTGATGCAATTTGACCTTTGATTAAAGTGGATGTTTACCTCTAGTAAATTATTTGACTTGCTGTAAGATAACACACTATTCATATTTGCTTGAGATGATTGAATTCAGTGTAGTTCATGTAAATATGAACTGGTTAAAAATAATCCTTCTCTGGACATGCCTTATAAAAGATGATGATTTTGACTTTTGTTACTATAATCTTCTACCACTTTGACCAGAGTACCATATGATAAATATTTTAGTAGCAGTCCCTCTTAGTGTTTGCATTTACGTAACACACTTTTGGTGACACATATCAGTGTGTTATCCATAACTATATAGTGCTAAACTGGTTGAAGTTAAAGGTAATTTTAAGTTTTCTGTTTACCACATGATGGCAGCAAATAGCTATAAATTTGTGCTAAGGAAAGCACTGACCAGAAGACTACAGCTCAAGGGAGTTGGATGCTTGCATCCGCATGCCATTAGACTTTTCCACTAACTGAAGACAATATAAAAAAGCTTGGGGTCGTGGTCTTCTTGTTGTTGTATAAGAGACTTTACCATTTATTTTGCTGACCATTTGTATGTGAACTGGATTCACCTTCCCGTAATATATTTTCATTAAGAACTATCACCAAAAACGACAGAGGACTATCCGTGCAACATGTACTTTTAGGTTAATTTCTATTCTGCAACACTTAGGTTTTTTTTGTATCATTTTAGGTGGAATGTGCTAAATGTTATGGACAAAGCAACTTGTGCAATTATGGGCCACTTGGTGAGAGTCACACATTACCATAACGACTCATCTATAAGCCTCTATATAGGACATTTTGGTAACGTGTGAGTTAACGAACTTGCCTGACAGAACTGCGACGACCCACGGACGCCATCACCCGTGGAAAACAGGCCAACAACACATTCCACAACAGCATTTGGCGGTTGGTTTACTCCTGCATACCAAGCAGTTATGACGAACACAGGGGGCATCCATATCAGTCCGGCAACCCCACGCGATGTTTCAAATTTTCATGACAACATATCTCTAAAAGCAAGACGATTGTCTAAAAACTTATAAAACACCATCGTCAAGATCATCACAGGTGTAGGGCCCTACAATCCTGTCGTTAGACCAACCTCCAGACATGAATTACTGAGTATAAACTTTTGAGAAAATCTATTACTTTTAGCCACATATTTTATAATAGACGTTTTTATTATGCATGCATTTTTTTATCTGGTTTCATTTTTTTGGTTGTAACAACCCTCAGAGGAACACGAAAAGACAAGGATCAACCAAGTGTTTTATATTTTCCTTTGCTGTAAGGAACTCATTTGGGACATTATATTGTATAATTTAGACTTATATTTTAGCGTTTACACAGTACATATGTTCCAGAGGAGGGTCTTGTAAGAAAAAGGACAACGGCCAGTCACCTGCACCCACGTTTATATAAGACACCAAGGTGGTAATAATCATAGTACATTTGTGGTAGGTAACGACACTATCTGTACCTTTAAAACCTAAAGTTGGGGTTTGTTGTAAAAGAGAAACTAACGGACCTGTTGATTGTCGTTAGAAATTAAAGTTTAATTCATTTCTGAACCCGTTTTAGAGCGTGCCACCAACCACAAAATTGTAGATAAGAAAGCTGATGTTTCAGCTGAGGGGGGACACAGTGAGGACACCATGGGTATCCTGGACCCAGAGAGAGGGTTGAGGAGAACCCATGCAATATTATTGTTGGATAATTAAAAAAAGTAATATGCGATCATGGCATGGGCATAAAGATGTTTATTGTGAGACATATGGACACACCGATAACGAAATATGTGAAGGTCGGTTGTAGATTTTTTTTATATTAACCTTGATGTGCAAATGGTCTTTATGGGCCTTGTTTTTTGAATTGTTGCTTATTTTTATATTTACAACAAGCAATGATCGACTGCATTTAGTGCCAGGTGATTTTAAGTCCATTGCTTTCTACGTCAAGCAAGGTTGATGCAGTTAGCCTTTAGCATGATTACACCCACAACAAACTGCAGGGGAGGGGGGGGCATCATGAGACGAACCCACGGTGTTAGACATGTTACACCGACTTACCGACCATAAATATGACCGGTATAGTATGACATGTCGGGTCCTGGTGCATGGAGAGGGCGCTTGGGTGCGAAGCCTCTGCCATGCGGCAAAAAGGTATTTTGTAATATGGGTGGTTTCCGCAGATCGCGCGACCGCACCTTGCGTGGGCGCCCCTCTTTTGATGAGCGACGACTCCTGGACGTGCATCGTGGAGCGGCGTCACGAGTCGCCATGGTACGTTTGGGTCGTCACGAAGACCTCGAACTACTTCGGGTAACCCTTAATTTACAATGTGGCTTCAGCACAATGTAATTTATGAGTAATAAAATACAGCATATCGGCTGCCCATTACTGTAGTTAGGAAAGTCGTGATAGAACGTACAGCGGTTTAAGTACCGCGCTAGGGACTCTGGAAAAAGAGTAGAAAAATAAAAATAAAAAAAAGGTTAAAAAAAATGATAATAAAAAAGCCTAAAAAATCTCACAATCCACCCCCCTTTCCCTGAAACTGATATCATATAAATCAACAGTAAAAGTAATAAAACACATAGGTATCGCGGGTCCGAAATTCAGCGGTCTCACAATATGATCCGTTTTTCACTGGTTTTAACCCCGGAACGGAAAATCGCGCCCAAAGGCAAATGGCATTTTTGCCATTAAAAAAACTACGACTAACTTCTCTTGAGACGTGACAAAAAGGGGTCCCGTGGTCGATGATTTATACTCCCTTCTCTGTCACAGTTTTCATTGATACCAGCACCCTTAGGACACCAATAAAGCAGAAAATAGTCCCAGGTTGAGCTGTCACTTTAAAATAGCTCTGTGCACAGCAAGTCCTGGGCTGTCTGGGACTGCAGGAAGATACCTGGAGTCCTCTCTGGTGATGGCCTGAGTGCCCACAGAAAGGGCTCTGAGTGCCACCTCTGGCACCAGTTCCATAGGTTAGCCATCACTGCCTTAGAGGAAGTCAGATAGCCTCTTTGTTCTGTTTGGTGGGAAAGTCTCTTCCAGTACCATAGCTGGATGGATTAGACTTGCCATTTCTGCAGCTACCTGAAGGCTCATTCTACCAGAGCTGTAGCTACTGTCTACCGTTTTTTTTTTTTTGTTTTTTTTTGTCTAATGTTTGAATGTGGGGGGTTGTTAAGATCTATCATTTGGTCGTAGGGTACTATCCTCTGTTGTTCCTAAGCAGTGTTGTACTGTCTCTGGCGGTGCTGTTGTGGTGAGGGGGTAATCTGTAATGACGGACCGGTAATTTTCTTATCCTGAACCACGACAGCACCGCTTAGTGCTGAACCCCCACCCTCTCCGGTGGTGCTGTTGTGGTTTAGGGAAAGAAAATTAACAAATTACAGATTTTCAATTGTGTGTGTTGGTTATTTCATTTTTAGTTTTTTTTTTTTTTTTTTGATTACTCATGTCAACATATAACCACTAGATATCTATGAACTTCATCTGTTACATTTAATTAGTGTGAAGCAAATTATTTTCTGTTTTGAGCACATTTTTTGCCATTAAATTTGAACCTTTTGCTCACGTACTGAGCTCTCTTCTTATATTGTGGATGTTTGCTGCGTACAGTCATGGCCAAAAGTTTTGAGAATGATACAAATGTTAAGTCTACTGCATCAGGTTTTATAATGGCAATTTGCATATACTCCAGAATGGTATAAAGAGTGATCAGCTCTTTATAACATTCTGATCTGAACAGCAATTAATTGCAAAGTCAATATTTGCCTAAAAAATTAAATTTCCACCACGTTCCCATGACGGCCCCCACCTGGAGGTTGCTCCTTATATCCTGTAGGGACAGGAAGTCACAAAAGTTTAAAAGGCTCCTCCCTAGCACCCCACACCAGTGTCTTCCTGTCCCTAGGGGATACAAGTCGCAAGAGTTTCCTATCTGAGGAACACAAATGGTAAGGTTCTTAGGAACCAGTCCGCTCCCACACTTTCCTAAGTGCTGGGAAAAGACCTAAAGACACCCCCGTCCCCTGTACTCTCCCCTGCTAGAACCTATCCAACGGTCCCGCGCGGCTAATGCTGGGTTCAGCAAGGGGAAAGAAGAATAGAGTACAGGGGCAGAAAAGTTACCTGCCGGGCCGGCGGCCAAAAGTTGGTTCTCCGCTCCGGGGAAGAGGAAAATTGGAAGCGGCATACCTCGGGGAAAATCTGTCGCACGCTCCGGCATCGAGTCATTGTGGTGCGAAATTCTGGCGCATCACGAGGAACTTCCGGTCCGGACATCCAATCAGGTAACACTTCCGGGTCTCTCCGGAGGGGGTGGGGGAGGAGCCCAGACATAAAACCGCCAAGCCTCAGGCATATGGCGTTGGTCTCAGACAAACACTAAGTTGGCTCCAGCGTCTCCATCTCCCACATGGCAGATGAAGCGATTAACGTGTTCCAGGTCCTGGTACCTGTAAGTACAAGCCCTGGGCTACCTCTCTGTCACATTTCAGCTTTTCTATGTATTAATGGCTGTTATTATGTGTACCTTCTCAGGGCAAGGATCAGAAAGAGCCCAGAGAAAAGGAGCCAAGAGAGAGGGAAAAACCAGTTAAAAAGCCTTCCAAACGTTGTGGGCTGTGTAATGCAAAAATGGCAGAGGATTATAAAAAGAGTTTATGTCCAGACTGCTTAAATAAAATCCTCAAAGAGGAAAGATCTCCTTAAATAGAGAAATTAAATCAACTATTAAAGAGGAAGTATCCTCATCTATTGCGGCCCACTTACCTGAACCCCCTAAGAAAAAAACTAAATATATCCAAACATCCTCTTCTGAAGAGGATTCGGATTTTCCCTCAGGATCCCTTAGTGAGAAAGTGGAGGATGACTTTGAAGAGACTCAACCTAGAGATCTAAATCAGGCAAAATATCTATTTTCCTCAGAGGAACTGGATAATCTATTGAAAGCATTAAAAAATACTCTAGATATCGAGGACGTGGTTGAACCATCCTCGGTTCAGTCTGAACTCTTCGGAGGACTAAAATATAAAAAGAAACGGGTCTTTCCAGTGGTAGACACATTAAAAGATCTAGTTCTAGAGGAGTGGAAAGCCCCAGAGAAAAGAATATCAGTTTCTAAAGAATTTCGCAATAGACTACTGTTTGAAGATAATGCTTTATGGGACTCTATACCTAAAATAGATGTTCAGGTCACCAAAGTGGTTAAAAAAACTGACCTTCCCTTTGAGGATATTGCACAGCTTAAAGACCCTTTAGATAGGAAGGCTGATGCCTTTTTGAAAAAAGCGTGGGAAGCATCCTCCCTAAACATAAAAACAAACATTGCGTCCACTTCTGTAGCTAGAACCCTCTTTTTGTGGCTCTCAGAATTAGAAAACCACCTTATAAATAAAACCCCTAGAGAATCCATCATAGAGTCCATGCCCCTCTTAAAATCCGCTACCGCATTCCTTGCCGATGCATCTGCTGAAGCCTTAAGATTCTCGGCTAAAGAAGCGGCCGTGACTAACTCAGTCCGTAGGTCATTATGGGTAAAACAGTGGGGCGGTGATGTTAAATCAAAGACCATGTTATGTGGAATTCCATTTCAGGGAGAATTCGTATTTGGCAGCGAACTGGATTCTATCCTGGAAAAAGCTGCGGACAGAAAAAAGGGGTTTCCAGTTAACAAACCTTCCCCTAAAAGACCCTCTTTTTCCTTTCGCCCCTCTAGGGAAAATAAAATCCAATATAGAGGAAAGGGAAAGACTGGCAGGTGGAGCTACGCAAAAGGCGGAGCAGGTCGCGGGTACCTCTTTAACCCTGACCAAAAACAAAAAAGACAATGACTTACAGGTGGGGGGGAGGCTTTCTTATTTTGTAACAAAGTGGGAGGAAATTTCTCCGAGTCCTTGGATTCGGCAGATTATAAAATCAGGTTACAGGATAGAATTTCTCCATTCCCCCCCCTGTTGCCTTTCTATCAGCTTGAACCAGGCTGCCCATTCTCCTCTGAACTCTGGCATCAACAAGGCATTTCCGCCCACAGAACTGCCGCTCACTGGATGTTTTTTCTTTTTCGGACCATTCTCTGTAAACCCTAGAGATGGTTTTGCGTGAAAATCCCAGTAGATCAGCAGTTTCTCAGACCAGCCCTTCTGGCACTAACAACCATGCCACATTCATAGGCACTCAAATCACCTTTCTTCCCCATACTGATGCTCGGTTTGAACTGCAGGAGATTGTCTTGACCATGTCTACATGCCTAAATGCACTGAGTTGCCGCCATGTGATTGACTGATTAGAAATTAAGTGTTAACGAGTAGTTGGACAGGTGTACCTAATAAAATGGCCAGTGAGTGTAGTATGCATTCACTCCCATACCCCCCCCCATGACCCCCATACCTGAACTCCCCTCCCCCAATTTCCTATTCAATAAATGTTTTGACATGTATTACTGGTGCTGCCAATAAAGCTTCCTCCATGTATCCTGACTGCTTAATCCCCACAGGAAAGGAAAAAGACAGAGGTGACTGCTTATAGAATCTAACTATGACACTGTACTATGCAGCACAGGAGAACTCAGAGCAGTAGGATGAGGGGACTGCAGTGGCATAGTGTAGGCATAGGTGAAGCCAAGTGCAAGAAGCCACTGGGGACTGGAACTGCTATACTGGTATTATAGAAACAAAAAATCCTCTTCCCACGGATATCTACTGGCAGAGTCCCCTATAGGAGGGAGACCCTGAGCAAATGCCCGGTTTTCAAACCACTAATGCTTGCCCTGTCCATATCATTAGCTGCTTTCATAGTTGTATAGAAATGCCACTTCTTCAGGTTTTTTTGCAATAAAAAGTAATAGATGATAAGAAGACTTTGGTTAAAATTGCAATTTTACTCCTTTTATTATTACAATAATTACAAGTTTATAAACATCAGTTCATATTGATGCAACATTTGCTATCTCTAACATTTGCTAACCATAATAATTTTGTTTCTAAACCAGCACAGAAGTGAATGAATAGTTTCGGACTAGAAAATACAACTTTCCCAGCAAATCAATAACAGATGAGAAGCAAAAACTTTGAAGTATCCTGAATCCTCAGCAAAATGTCATTTTTAAAGTGTTACAGAAAACTGCAGGAAACTTCATCCTTGTTACTACTATTAGCTGCCAATTTTCAGCTTGTTGATAAATTGCAAACAGCTGGAAACAAATCATAAAGCCAAGAACTACCCACAAAGCAGAATAAGAGTTCATGTACACATTCAAGTTTTCTAATACATTTTTGAAGTCAAAAGAGTAAATAACAAAAAAACCTCCTAGTGTTGGCATTAAAAACCAAAACGTGTAAATGTACCTTTACCAACTTCACAACAAGGTAATAGATTTCTCTTCTATTAAGAAAGCTAATAATGTAAAATAAATACTTTGTTTAAAGAAAGTATTTTTAACAAGTTTTTATTATAGTATCATAGTATACAGTGTAAGGCTGTAAAAAGAAGTCCATCAAGTCCAACCTTTAAGAATTAAACATATGTTTATTTCCCTATAACCAATGATATTTTTGCTCTCCAGAAAGGCACCCAGGCCTCTCTTGCTACAAAGACTTCCACAGTCTCACTGCTCTTACAATAAGGAATCCCTGTCTATGGCGATGGGAGAACCACCTCTCCTTAAGGCGTAGAGGATGCCCCTTTGTCCTAGTTACAGGCCTAGGTATAAAAAATGTTCTTTGGAGAGATCCTTGTACTGCCCGTTCAGGTATTTGTACATTGTAATAAGGTCTCCCTTCAGCCGTCTTTTTTCATTTTGTAATCTGTCATTGTATTCTAGTCCCCCCCCCCCCATTTCCCTAATAATCTTGGTTTATAGGTATAGATTTAATTGTGGTTGCAGCTTCTTTCTCCGTCACTGGGGAATTAAGTTCTAATAGCTGTTGTTCAGTCACCTTGGGAAGATTAAGTTTATCAAGAAACTCAGTAAATGAGTCTACGGGAGTAGTTGTTAGGGATTCCCCTTTCTTGAGATTATATAGATTGGCGTAATAGTCCATAAAGGGATTGGCGATGTCTCTATGGGGCATGACTATAGCTCCCATTGTAGGTTGGTATAGGAATGGAATTCTAGCTTTCTGTGAGCGTTATTTAATGTGCCTCGCCAAGAGTTTGCCCTCCTTCTTATCATGGGAATATTATTTAATCTTAAATTGTTGCATTTAGAGCATTTATCTAATAACAAATTACATATGTGTGTGGAGGCCTTGTTAAGGGCTGTGAAGTGAAGTAGAAGTGTTGTTTTTGTTCTGTTCCAAAAATGGTTTGTGAAGCAGCATGGAAGTTATTACCCTATTTCTTTCCCTCCTCAGCCTACTACTAGGTCTTGTTAATTCTTCCATTGTAAACATTTTATGTGAAATCCAGAGTGAGAAGGGACATACCAATCTATTGTCATTGAAGGAGAGAAATTCTTTTAATGTATGTTCAAAGAATAGGCGATTTTGAGTGGTCTAATATGCATATCTAGGGGGAGTGTACAGGAGCTGGGGTAACCAGTTAAATGTCTTCCAGATCAGCCCCTGAAAAAGCCACTTAAAAGATACAAGAATATTAGTAGCAAATATTAGTAGCTTTGACAACAAGGAAGTACTGCCAATAATCATTAGGATAAAATGGGGAGAAATGATTGATGCATTAATCTTTCCTTCCATGTGTACTCTGCATCGGCTTGTTATAATTGCCTTTTGCCAATCTATCTGTCTTCAAAGGCATTTACACTTAAGAAATAGAAACCTGCCCACATATTGTAGATAATTCCCACCTGAGCAGTCATATAATCAACAGTTTCACATGCTTGCTTAGCACAGGGGTAGATTAAAGAGGTTTTCCCACAAAATTCTCACATTTCAATCCCCTAGTAATGTTAACACAATAACATTCATATTAACCCCTTACTTTAAACATTTTACTCAGTGTTATTGCAGTTTTAGCTCCCATCACCCTCTAGGCTGCTCAGTGCAAAATCCCAGGGTGTGGGTGGGGACTCTCTAAGCAGACACATTATGACCCATCTAGTTTTGTGGGGTGACAATGTGGTTAGATTATTGGGGTACAAGACGTATATACAGTTTCATCTGGCTTCTGACATTTTATAACACATTGACACATAGAGAGAGAGATGAGATGGATAAGAGATGCATGTGATTACACAGAGACTGACAGACAGAGGCTGATAGACTTTTACTCTGTTACACTGTGAGCTCTGCTACATCTTACAGATATGTGCCTGTCTCTTCCTTCCCCTCGATCACTTATCTAGTTTAGTAGTTTGCAGCCTCTTTCTTACTGCTCACGATGTCATGGCAGGAAGTAATCCGTGAGTGTTTCTCGGCTCCATGCAAGGGGTGTGGCTACAGGCTCAGAGCAGATAGAGACAGAAATCTCATCTGCACGATCTCCCACAGAAATCCAAGAGGGTGGCTCGACCCAAAATCAGAAGTTACAGGGTCGTGTCTAGGGGCATTTGAAAATATGTACAGCAGGACTTTTAGAGATAGATTGGACTTATATCTGTGAAATGCTCTATTTTTGTAAATAACGGAGAAGGGGATATTTTTAGTATAATGAGTACATATAAGAAACTTGTCTTCATGGGAATAGCCTTTAATAATAAAGGGGCCTGAAAAAACTTTTGAATTAAGAATGTTTATATCTCAAAATGCAAATGAGAATAACAACTTTCTTTGTACAGCCATCACGTAGAGCCAAAATGACTTCAGCCTAAGAAAATGCCCTCTGGTTACTTCCTGGAGTAATATGCACTCAATTAAACCCTGCCTTAAAAACTGCTGAGAGACTCCCTTTACAGATATGGCACACATCTATTTCCTGTGAATGTCCCCAAATGTATTTAAATGTACAGTACAAAAAATATCAGATTGATGTATGAATCATGCATAACAAATTAGGGTTAACCAAATACTAACTACCACTTAGTTAATTTGTAAGGACTTGTACAGTAGATGTCATAAAATATACCACTGCTGTAACAGTGGACGTTACATTTATGCTTTTCTGGATACTACAGCAGAACTGTTTATTTTGTGTGCTTGCTTTGCCCTTTCCAATGTCACGCTACTGTCAATGGGGTGTATTTCAAACAATTTATAGACATCTCGCTGCTGCATTGGCTTAGTTTATTTTATAAAAAGATTGTCTTTTCTTTTATTTACCGTTTTAAGTGGGTTTTTTTCTATCACTTAATTGAAATATGTTATAGACAAAAATGTTTAATTTCTCGTCAAATTAGTTTTGTTCTTGTAGAAATGTCCCCTTTGACTGCACATTAGTTCCTATATTGCTACATTTAGATGCCACCTTTAATCACTCAAAGTTTGGTCTGAAGCAACCTCCTGTCACAAAAGGTTTCCCAATGTTTAAAAGACTATGACATACAATGTAGCTGTGTTACAAAGTGAAATAATTAAAGTTTTAGAGTTTAGAAGATACGATGTATAATCTCAATCTTAAAAACACTTATTAGATCAACATTTTCCAATGTAATATAATCATTCTATTTACTTCAGATTTCACTTAGATTAATGAGTTTTAAGAGATTGTTTGTTTTATGTATTTTTTCTATACTAACAAAGTAAACATAACAATTACATGAGTCAATGATCCATGCATTTACTTGAAACGACAGTGTACAATTAATAGGAAAAATGGAATATTCTGGAAATATTTGCTTGAATAAATCACTGTATCTAAACTTTGCTGGTTTTCAGTTTAACGATTGTTACAGATTCAGCCAAGTTCAATAGTCTGCATAGCATTGTTTTAATTTGTAGTCAGCAGCATCTCAGCCAAACTCAATCTCATCGTGAATTGCCTTTAATTCACTTATGGACCACCTCTCAACAAAGTTTAGTATTGTTTTAATTTAGCATTCTTGCTATTTCAGCAGAAACCCTATATTTCAGCCTCACTTGAATTGTGTAAAAAGCTGCAGCAAATAACCATTCCATAAAGTTATTTTAGATATTGTATTGTGTGCCAAAACCATTTAATTCTTGTGGTAAGCTTAAAAGCGCTGCAGAAATCTGAAATTTTCTGCTCAGGAGAGTCATATGCCATGGCCCAAACATATTTGTTTTCCATTGCAACATTTTACATGTTTAGAGCAGAAACATAACTAGAAAAGTCTGGGCCCTATAGCAGACGTCTGAATGGGGCTTCCTTCCGCCTTAAATAATTTACATATTTGTATACTCACACACGTGAATTACAATCACACACAATATATACACACACCATATATAAATACATTTCATACATACATACAGCAATATATAATACACATACATACAATACCAAAAAAGACATACAGCATATACACACCAAATATGCTAGATGCTGGGACCCATTGACACTGGGGGCCCCATAGCAACTGCTATCTGGCTATTTTAAATAGGAGCAGATATATTATCAAAATTGGCTTTTCATTTTTTATATGTATATTTTACCTAATAATGAGGGATTCACAATTCATGTTATTCATGTAATTTAATTTAAGTAAATGAAATTAAATAAAACTAATAAAATAAAAAAGGAAGGTAAAGTAAGGCAGTAGAGGAGTTGGGGTGCAATGAGCTGCAATGGACTGGGGGTTGCATTACAGGCATACAGCAGGGGGTTTTATTTATTTTACTTTCTTACCATAGTTAATTAGCCAGTTAGAGATGTTCTTGAATTAAAGAAGATCCCATCTTATTTTAGGGAGAAATGGCGGAATCAAAATTCATTACTTTTAATTACATACATTGCTTTTTATGGATTATTTTTTGTGAAATGTGATTAAACACTTATTTATGTGTTTACAAGTGGCTATAAATGAAATAAATGTAATGAACCTAAATGTAATACACGCCAAATATTATATTTATTTGAGAGAATCTTTGATGTGCCTGTAACAAACTCCCCAATCCTACAGTTGGCATAGGTTATCCCACTGCTGAATCACACTTTTATGAACAAAATAAAAAAACAAGCCATTGTCAAGATTAACAGCAATAACAGCAGAAAAGTCTTCTTTTTACTGACTGAACTGAATTCAAATTATAATCAAATTCTCAAACCATTAATTATAAGTAACCACTAGAATCACTAAACCAGCCATCTAGCCTAAAGATACTCAGGATCATGGTGATCTTTGTAATCACCACAATCCCTCCATCTTCAAAATCCATTTACCAAATTGCATTTTTTGTCCGCAAGTTCTGGAACAAAAAGCAGAAGTGTTTTCTGCTGTTAATGAATGGACAAAGCAGGGTGGGCAAACGTGGACAGTGAATAGTGTTGAGCAGGTCTATATCTATACCCTAATTTGCCAGTTGCCCAAACTCGGACATGAACTTTAGTCAGGCTGGCTCAACACCCCTGTTAATAACATTTGCGACCAGCGCTGACTCTGATTGCAGGCGTGACCTGTTTAAATGGCACTGGCAAAATCGGCAACAACATTTAAATATTGTCGTGCACACACAAAAATGCTCTCTATGACATTAATGGCGGCTCTGATCCTCCTTAAAATGGCAGCATACATGGAAACACATGTGCCTTATTTTAATTTAAATGACACAGATGGCATTTAAATAGATAACACATGTGATCAGTTTCATAACCAAGCACAGTTGTTACTGTTTGGGACACTGGGCATACCTATGCAGAACCGGGGACCAGAGCTGCTGGGGGAGGGGCGGGGGACATAGGGCTGTACACAATAAATCCATGGGGTGATGGGGGGGCTAATGAATCCATATTGAGTGAGTGGGGCGTAAATAAAATAACCATGAGGGGGCTGAAAACTAGGGAATAGGAGACTGTTTTAGTTTGAATTTTTAACCCCTTCCCGCAGCAGCCCTTTTTCGTTTTTGCGTTTTAAATTTCCTTATAATAGCCACATTTAATTGCACAAAAATAAGCTCCCACATGGGAAATAATTTAAAAGTCCTGGCCCTTAGAATGAATCAACTCAAAAATGTTTTTTCACGGTACTAAAGTTATAAAACTCATCATATACTATGTAAAAGGAAATATGCATGTTTTTCATTATCTGACATGAAATCAGAAATTTTTTTTCACGTTTTATGTAAATTAGGATTGACCTAAAATGTTTGACCCAAGTTATATAGCTTAAGGGCAATTGTACCAAACACTAATTAGATATATGTCAACTTTTGGATTTGCGGATTACAAAAATGCTTAAAAAAAATTGGCAAATATAAAGCATTTTCTAACCCTAACTGAATATTAATGGAAACAGTTTATTCTGATATCATGTCCAGTTAGAAAAACATGCATACTTGTCTTTATATGTAGTCTTTGTAAACTTCTGGGGGTATTTATTAGGCCTTCTTCGCCACACTTACACGGCTCTAAATGTTTTGTTTTGTTTTTGGGAAAACTGTAAAATACACTTCTGGATAATATGGAAATAAGTTTTAAAAGGCGAGAAAAAGAATACACTGGAGTTCATTTACTTACCCGGTCCGCATAATTCACCGAAAGTGCATTGTACGACGATAATGCTCTGTGCCGCCATTCACTAAGATCGTGCCCCCAATATCCTGTGCGTGTCGCTTCCCCGCTCAGGTCTGCCCGGGTTCACCTTCTTCTTCCTGGTACATGTAAATGCATTATCTTGCGACACAATTGGAAAGTTAAATCCTGTGCTCAGTCCGAATCAGTCGGATCATCTGACAGCACAGCCCCGATTTTTGTTGAATGAAAGCCAGTGCAGCTGCGCCAAAATTGGATTGCATGCACCAAAATCCCAGCGCAATCACCTGTTAAATACCTGTTCAAACCGTGCAATCCACAAAAAAGGTGTAAAGTCCGATGAAAGCGAATAGCGCGACCCCACTGATTCCCACTGCCTTCAATGCAACCATAACCCTTCCACGACACATGTGGTATACTATTATGGCCCAGCATTGGGCTAGGTGTATAGAGGACACTCACTTGCAGCAAACACTCATCAAGAACACCCATGGTTGGTACTGGTACCAATCACTGGTTATAAATGCCTCAAGCAAATGTGTCTCTTAGTAGAGAATATCGAGTACAGCATGCTTGTCAGAAGCAATAAGAACCCTAGGATTAAAGGTGCTAAAAAAGTGTAAAAAAGAAATCAATAAAAGTCTAAATCACCCCCCTTTTTTCAAGAACTGATAATCAAAAACATCATAAACTTAAAAAGTGACAAATGGTCGTTCAGTCCCCAATATGGTAGCAATAAAAACACCATTATGTCCTGCAAAAAATGACCTTAGCTGTAATATGAAAAAGGTATTACGATAAGAGATGGGCGAATTTGTTAAAATTTGGTTTGTCTCGATTAGCCAAATTTTTTGAAAAAATTTGATTTGAATCAAATCATGATGAATCACATTAAAAAACAGGTATTTCCTGGCTGCAGAGAGCCTGTAGGGTGTTGTAGAACGTTGTGACATGCTTAAATATACATAGGGAGCTTGGTATGGTCTTCAAACAATGCTGTGTTTTAGTAAGACACGCACATGACAGCCGCTGCTCTTAGAATTGCTTCACTCTTCAATTCCATGTGCACAGAGGCCCTAGTGGCGGGAGGGCGCGACTGCAGGGAAGAAGCATGCGGACTACACGTTGGGATCCAGAGTGCAGGCCGGAGCCAGGAGAGGTTAGTGAGGGCTGGGGGATCGGGGACCGCAGCAGCAGCCACGGGTGCACCCGCAATCCATACCAAGGATTGCGGGAGTAACCGTGACAGTAGCCCCCCCTGCAGCGGCTCTAGGAAGCTGCAGAGTCTCTGGAGCAGCATTGGCAAGCTGCGGAGTCTCTGGAGCAGCATAAAGTTTGATTAATGCCAGGACTTTGAAATGGGCAGCATTAGAAAGAGGCCGGGGAGTAGATTCATTAGGTATGTTTGGATGGGGGCACTAATTTGGGGTGACAGGTCCTCTTTAAGTCTTTGCACTGGTTAAGATATAGGGAGAGTACAGGCAAAGCCCTGCTTGCGCTTTCCTCATATTTGATTATTTTAAGTCCTAAAGACCAACTCCTGCCATCTATCCACCCACCTCGGGGGTTTATCGGGGATGCACACCCTGCAATCATTACATATTGGGACCCCAGCCAAGGGATCTACGGCTATTTGCACCCATTCAGGTCTGTGCTAGTCAGAGCTTTCGTTTTTTGTATGGATATTTGTTTCTGTTCCTTTACTTAAGCCTAAGGACATATGGAAATGGCTGGTTTCTACCACAACTTTAAGCCACATTTTTTCAGCCTCAGGAGGGTAAACTTCAAATTTTGCTCTCTATCAGTAGCAATTATTAACATACTTAGGTATGTTAATGCATCAAATTTCTGCAATTTTTGTTTATTGCAGCATTTGAATGAGTTTTGTATAAACATCTGCTATTCTGCATGGTGAAATTGCTGTGGATTAGCTGCAGATGACTATGTGTTCCCAGACTAAAGCAACCAAAAGTTTGCAATCTCTTTAATCCCTAGATAACAAGTACAGTTATTGTTTTTGTAATGCACAGTGGTACTTGTTTGCAGAGAAAATGTCTGTAGATTTTTAATGTCTCGATTTGTTGTTTATTTCAGTTATATTTACTGCTTCAACTATTTATTTTGCTTATACAGTTCACACAATGATATTGTTTTGTTCAATGTGTTACAAATGTACATTATTTATAGGCAGATACATTTTCAGTATGGGCTATATTAATTTAAGATTGTCTACAATTTTAAGTGTCAACCTTAATATTATGGTTTGGAGGTTTAATATACTTCTATTTTATCACACATTGTAATGTCTTGTCCCATATTACTTTCATTGAGTTAAACACCATGACATGCCCACAGAGTATATATGAGCACAGTATATTGTGTTCTAAAAATAATATTTTGCTGAGGCAATAGTTCACGATTCCATCTTATTTTCAGATTTAATGTTGTTATTGGGTAAGGAAAAAAAAGGTAGGGACACAAATATTTGATTTTCCCTTTTCATTCTAGATTTCATAGAGTGTTTATAAAATTGCTTTTTGCTATCAAAGCAGATTGTGAATAACTGTCCATACTGCAATTTCTGTAATTGAACTACATGCTATAAGGAAGACTCAGCTAAGAAATAAAGAGCTGAAATTGTTGGTATTCTTATAGCGTCTGAATTGTAGAACAACAAATACAAAAATAAATACAAAAATTTTGAGATTTTATTATTATTACCGTATATACCGGCGTATAAGACGACTTTTGAAGACAGAAAAATCTTCTGTCTAGTCTGGGGTCGTCTTATAGGCCGGTAATCCCGACTGCCGCCGTGTATTCACGGCGGCGGTCGGGTCCCGGTGCATGGAGAGGGCTCACAGGCTGAGCCCTCTCCATAGCCGGTAAGTCTTTGCTGCATATTGCAGCAAAGGCTTACCGGTAACACCCGCGATCAAGTAATATAGATTTTACATTAAGTTATCAATCCTACAGAATTAAACTTTAATCATAATACGTATTTTTATTGAAAAGTATGCCAAAAAAAGTACTGTAGGATTGGGATGTTTTTAAAATTAAAGTTGTAATAATGTTATAGTTAGAACTTCACTGACAGATTGAAATGTAATGGTAAACCTCCTCCGTAGCCAACGTGCTTACTGAAATTAAAACCATGGGGGAAGCGACACATGCAGGATTGCAGGATATCGGGAGCGCAATCTTAGTGAATCGCGGCAGAGTACATTCTGGTTGGACAATGGACTTTCGGGAACTTCGTCAGACAGGTAAGTAAATGTGCCACAATTTTCCTAGGTAATTTTCTTCTGCTAAACTTTTTATATCATATCTCTATACAGGTATATCAAAGTTATAAAAACTTGCTTCAGAACATTTCTATATAAAGCTAGTTTCAATTTATGTGTTATTTTTTTTTATAAAAGTTAATCTACTTTTGTCTCCTTTATTTCTTTCCTGCACCATCACGTAAAACTTATTTGCATTTAGACTCCCATTACCATAAAGATGAAAAATAAAATATTGTATCTTGGCCAGATCAAAGCTTCCAAACCAAAGCTTCCAGATTTTTTCCTTTAATTTTAATTATGCAGTATTATTTCGTGCACATTGATATGGATAACAAAAGTGTGCCCTTTTGATAAAAATGTGGTGAAAGGTTTTACAGTAATAATTATTTGGGCCTATAACACTAGGGAAAAAATAAAACAGTTTTTCTTGGTGCCTGGAGTTTCTCACCTGATTCTGGGTATTCTTGAACTGCTGATACTGAAAATACCTTTCACTTCTGTCTAACTCTAGTTTATTAGATGAGTGGTTCCATCAAGAAATAAGAATCGAATAACGATACTGCGGATTATGGGATACACATATGATGGCTGATTACTGTTATAGCGTGAATGGACAAAAACACCTCATGAAAGGAAAACATAAAAACAAGGTTCCCCAGTTATTCAGGACCACTCAGTGAAGCTAAAAGTCTGTAGAAAGCTAAATATATGTTTAAAGTGACTTTTACCATGAAATTTGTAAGTTAATAAAGCTAACAGATTTTCAAGTTCATCTCTGTCTGGATGAAAACTTTCATTCATTAGCAAAAAGCTTTCCATTTGATCTGATAGCTAAATATAGCCATGATCACACTCATTCTTATGAGGTCATCACTGATGTTTATCTCACTTAATAAGAAGAGATTGATCCTTCTGAATAAAGTTGGTAAAGTTTTTCAAACTGCTTATGCTCATAATTTATTGTGCAAACCAGACAAGATACTTACTTACTGATATAGTTTATGTTCTAATTAAGGCCTTTTTATTAATGTTTAAGAACTGTTGTTTTCTTTGTGTTTGTACAAAGATAGATGAAAATAGTGTATATTATGCATTGTAAGTGTTCACTTTCTTTACATACTTTACAGTGTTATTTAGTCATAGATGCTTATGTGTCATAGTTGCTTAGCTGCTTACGTGACACCCTCTGCAAATTTTGATACTGCCTGTGAGGTTCTACAAACTTTGGTGAGCCTTCTGCAGACACTGCACCCCCAGGCCCTCTTTATGGTGTCTGGAGATCTTAAACATGTTTGTCCAACCATCCACATTGTCAAATTTCATATTGGGAGGCATATAACTCATCAGCCCTACTGAGCAGATCACAACCTGGTGCATCTATGCCCTTGCTGCTCACACCTTGCAGGCATCCCCACTCATCAGAAAACCATTCTATTGTCTCCTCCACATCCAATATGACTTCCCCAACTAGATCCTCTGCTAATAGCTCTGATCTCCAGATCAGTAAAACCAGCTGTCAGTCATCAGGTTACAATGTGAAAGTGCCCAGGTGAGATAAAAAATGAAAAGACTCAAAGGGGCAGGGCTGCAGGTCCAGATGGTATCAGTACAAGACTGCTCAAGACCTGTGGTGATAAGCTTTGTTTTATCATTGCACATATGTGCAACATGAGCCTGAAGTTGGGAAGGGTACCACAATTGTGGAAAACATCTTGTGTGGTACCAGTTCCAAAGACACTTCACACATCGGACCTCAACAGCTACATACCAGTGGCATTAACATCTCCATCCTCTAGTGAGCTCATCTATGGACCTTCTACATTTTGCTTATCGGCCTGGCACTGGGGTGGATGATGATTTTGCATCACATTTTATCTCACATAGAGAAACAAGGAAAAAATGTGAGAATAACGTTCTTTAATTTCTCCAGTGCTTTAAAATACTAATAGACAAACTGGATCTGGCTGGAGTGGGACCCCACCTCTCTTGTTGGATCCTAGACTACCTTACAAACCGACCTCAGTATGTGTGAGCCCGGGACTGTGTGTCGGACACTGTGATTAGTAGTACAGCTGCACCTCAAGGTACATTTTTGGCTCCTTTCCTCTTCACATTGTATACAGCAGACTTCAGATACAATTTAACTACCTGCTACCTTTAGAAGTTGACTGCTGACTGCTATAGTAGGCCTAATTACTGGTGAGAATTACAGGGAGTACAAAGAATTGATCCGGAAATTTGTGGTTTGTGCCTACCAAACCACCTTAGGATAAATGCTGGGAAGACCAAGAAGATGGCGGTTAACCCCTGTAAGCGCAGTCCTCCTTCTCAACCAGTGGTCATCCAGGGGACACATATTGAGGCAGTGAAGTCCTTGATTGTCCTCCTTAACAATAAACTGGAGTAGGCAGAGAACATAAACATACTTCACAGGAAGGGTAAGAGCAGGCTATACCTGCTGAGGGTATTTGGAGTTCAGGGGGCACCTCTTAAGACCGTCTTCAACTAAGTAGTGGCATCAGCCATCTTCTTTAGCGTAGTCTGTTCGGGAAGCAGCATCTCAGCTAAGGAGAGGAGCAAACTGGACAAACTGACTAGGAAAGCCAGCTCTTGACACAGTGTTGGTGGTAGCTGAGAGAAGGACACTGTGTAAGTTGAAATCTATTTTGGAGAATAACTCCCATCCCATGCATGGGACTGTGGTGGCATTGGGTAGCACCATCACTGATGGACTGCTTCATCCCAAGTGTGAAAGGGAGCGTTATTGGAAGTCATTCCTCCCCGCTGTGATTAGGCTGTTCAACCAACAAGACAAAAATGGAAGTAACCTGTGCTCACCACCTAACTAGTCCACAGACTGAATACCAAACTACTGATCATTGCTGGTCTTCTTTTTTGTATTTTTAACTTTTTTTGTGTTCATTTTCCCAACTGGAGGAGTAATAAAGGATGATCTTATCTTATTTGAAAAAAAAATGAACATTTTAAAATAGAAGTATAGATTTTACCTAGAGAAAAGGGAATTCGAAAAACACTATTCTTAGAGAATAATAAAATAATATGTATATAATGGGACAGATTTACTTACCCGGTCCATTCGCGATCCAGCGGCGCGTTCTCTGCGCTGGATTCGGGTCCGGCCAGGATTCATTAAGGTAGTTCCTCCTCCGTGTACCAGGTGGCGCTGCTGCACCGAAAAGCATCGGAACGCGCTGGAGTTCACCGAGCCGGGCTGAGTGAAGGTAAGTGCAAGCTCCGTGACAGATTTTTTTTTACATGCGGCGGTTTTTCCGATTCCATCGGGTTTTCGTCCAGCCACGCCCCCCGATTTCCATCGCGTGCATGCCAGCACCGATGCGCCACAATCCGATCGTGTGCACCAAAATCCCAGGGAAATTCAGGGGAAATCTGAGCAAATCGGAAATATTTGGGTAACACGTTGGGAAAACGCGAATTGGGCCCTTAGTAAATGACCCCCAATATATTGAGTGTTCCATGAACCATTTCCATGAGAGATCATGTCTGGATTTGGAGGGGGGTATTAACGTCTATTTCATTAAAGCAAAACTGCAAACAGCTGAACAATCCCAAAATGTGAGGCAATGGGGCTCATTTACTAAAGGTCCGAACGCCGCACTTTCGTCGGGTTTCCTGAATATTTTCATTTGCGCCGAATTGCCCTGGGATTTTGGTGCATCGGCGCCTGCTTGCATGCGGCAGTAATCGGGGGGAAAGCCGTCGGACAACCCACGGAATTTAAAAAAGGATTTGTGTCACAAGATCAAGCACTTACACGCACTGGGAAGAAGAAGGTGAACTCCGGCGACACATGCAGGAACTCGGGCGCACAATGTTAGTGAATCGCTCTGGACCCGAATCCTCGCCGGACAACACACCGCAGGATTGCGACAGGACCAGGTATGTAAATCTGCCCCAATGAGTCTTATACATAAAACCATCTCTAACATACAGGAGGAATACTAGGGTTCAGGGTGTGAAGCTGATCGGAGTTAGATCATGCAAAGAATTATGGAGTAAAAAGGTAGTCATGGAAAACTTCTGGGATACCATGATATGGTGCTGCATACACTTTAGCTGATGAACTGCATTTGACCCCACAGATTGCCAAGCTAGGCAAGCAGACAGGCAGACAGGAAGACCACAGGAAGTAGTTGGGGTGATTGGAAACCATTTAGATTTTCTTTGGAATCATATAACAGCCAGAGAAATGGTAACAAAAAATAATTTTCTAGTCATATGAGATTGCTTTACTTTTTATATTTTAAAAACCTAACAGAATGACAAATATGCAACTCAATTTAATATATTAAAATACAGTGAAGTACACAGTACAAAGTATACAAATTTGCCCACATATGTAATTCATGATTCTTTGTTTGTTTGGTAAGAGAAACACATAACCTGTAAATATAAAAGTCGGAAACACATTTGATCACCATGTGTGCGTAAGAGTCATTTATAAAAATTACAAATTTTGACAAGGCACAATCAAGTGGAAAATTTACAGATGCTATAGGTTACATAATCAGTACTAAGGATCCATAGCTGCCAAGTAAGATATTATGGCCT
The DNA here is from genome assembly GCA_019512145.1 of Engystomops pustulosus. NCBI lineage: Eukaryota > Metazoa > Chordata > Amphibia > Anura > Leptodactylidae > Engystomops > Engystomops pustulosus. The sequence goes on from CM033642.1 coordinate 66,916,738, forward strand.
AGATGATGAGGAACTGAATATTTCAAGCCAAATTCCATATTTACATTTCAGGTTCAAACCATCTGTCTGCAAAATGAATAATACAAACATGTAAGTCAACCACATATTGTGGAATTGTTTCATAATTTAGTTTCTTAATACAAGAAAATACTTAGTATATCAAATTCTTTATTTTGATTTCAATAAATATTATCTAAAATGCTTATCAAATGTTTGATAACAGATTTCTCTACAGTTTAATGAATACACAAATAATACAAATGCACTTTGGAAGAGATTTATTAATCTGTCTACGACAAAATTCTGTTGTAGTTTGCACTACATCTAAAGGGTTTTAGACAGTTTTATGGCTCTCCTACGACTTACGTAAAAAGGCATGGCCTGTGAAAAGGGGCGTGACCTTGTGCCAAAATAAAGGTCCGTGCACCAAAAATACTACTGAACTAACAGAATGTTGTCCTAACTCCCTGGCACAAAGTAAGCCATCTAATATGAGGTGCAGAATATGACTAGACAGTCTTATACTGCACCAGATTTATAACTCAGCACCAGACACTTATATGAATCTGGTGCAGAATAAGACTGTCTAGTCTAACTCTTCATTGTCTAACCTTAGGCCACTTTTTATAAATCTACCCCATTGCATGTATGTAGAATCTCAATTTACTTAAAATTTCCTAAAATTTACCTAAAATAATATGGACGTTTTTTTTTTCCTAGTCCAAAAAGAAATTAAGTTTTATTCTAGTAGATGTCTAATTATGCAAAATCAATTTTTACACTTCGAAATTTAGAATAATTCCAGACAAAGTTTTATTTGTTTCCCTAGATGTTGAGAGGTAGTTTTATTTAATGGAGAGAATCAAACCAATCCACAATGATCATGAGGAAGTAGCAGGTAACTCCAAAACATGTTTGATAAGTATCGGGGGATCAATGAGACAGTTGGGGGATCAATATCAAACAGTATATTCCATAGTAAGGGTTGGAGACTCATGCAACAGCAGTGTCATACTATCTTAGGACCAACGATACAACTACATGTTGGTGAAGAGCACTGATGGCTAGCATAATCTTTTCTATGGAGTACTGTTAGCGATACAGATAACCACTAGAGATGAGCGAGCACTAAAATGCTCGGGTACTCGTTATTCGAGACGAACTTTTCCCGATGCTCGAGTGCTCGTCTCGAATAACGAGCCCCATTGAAGTCAATGGGAGACTCGAGCATTTTTCAAGGGGACCAAGGCTCTGCACAGGGAAGCTTGGCCAAACACCTGGGAACCTCAGAAAAGGATGGAAACACCACGGAAATGGACAGGAAACAGCAGGGGCAGCATGCATGGATGCCTCTGAGGCTGCTTAATCGCACCATTATGCCAAAATTATGGGCAACAGCATGGCCATGACAGAGTGACAGAATGAAGCTAGATAGCATCTAAAACATCCAATAATTGACCCTGACACTATAGGGGACGGCATGCAGAGGCAGCGGCAGCAGGCTAGAGAGTGTCATGGCGACATACCCTAAATGGACTCAGGCTTCAAACCAATGGGTGGCAGAGAGGAACCAAAGGAGGTGAGCAAGAAGCGCTCAAATAATATCGGTACATGATAAAAGTTTGCCAGTATATTTTGTGGATTACACAGCAGGGTGGCGACAAAGTTAACATGGAAGCCATGAAAACAACCCAAAATTCTGCCTGACACAGCTCGTTTGATAAGGGGACCATGTATGGAGGCAGTGAACTAGTAGTAGATTAAAGGTGCTGCAGTTAAAACTATGTTAGTTGGATCTTGGCATGGAGCTGGCGCTCCGCTGCCAGGCGAGCTTTCGCCAATCCAAGCCCCTGTCTCTAGGCTACTCCCCAAACAGCACTTCTAAGAACCTTTTGTATAAGATCAAGTGTAGTAGCGTTCTTATAAGTTTAGATATGGCGGGTGAGGGGAATGTAAACAGATCGCAAGAAGCGCTGAAATAATAGTTGGTAAATGATAAAAGTTTGCAGTATATTTTGTGGATTACACAGCAGGGTGGCGACAAAGTTAACCATTTGTTGTGAAGCCCTGAAAACAACCCAAAATTCGCCTGACACAGCTCGTTTGATAAGGGGACCATGTATGCCTACAGTTCATGCCAGTCGCTGCACTGGCACTGGCCAGTGCTCCTTTTTCGAATACAGTTTACAATAGAACACCTCGCATCCATAACTCTGTATAATGCTGGCACCCCCCTACCCTCCCTCTCTTACTCATCTATCTACGCCCAAACCGTCTCTTGATCCGCCTTATCCCTTAGATTGAACCTCTACTCTAGTGCGACCTCCTACTCGCCTCTCCAAGACTTCTTTAGAGCTGCGCCCAATTCTATGGAATGCTTCTGCCCGGATATCAACTAATACCTAACCTCCAAAGTTTCAACGTGCTCTAAAAACCCATTTCTTTAGCAAGCCTAACACACTCATTAACTGCATGAAGTTTTTAACTCTTCTACTAACCCGTCCTGTGTTCGTCCTCCCATCTGTTATCCAGCAAACCAACAGGCACCAGACTTCTCTGCAGTCCCCATTCACCCTGGACCTGTATATAAGATGACGGCTGAGTGTTTCAAGCGACAGCAATTCCTTTATTATATTTTGTTCTATTCCCTAAGAAGAATGGCTTGACCATTAAATCTTCTTTACCTCGGGTTACCCCATCATACTTCATAAACCTAAGCTCTGGCGAGCAGGGACCCTCATACCCTTTTGTTCCATCAAATGTTGTGCTCTGTTACAATTACATTTGTATTTGTTTCCTATGATTTGTAAAGCGTTACGGAATATGATGGCGCTATATAACATAAATGATTATTATTATTATTATTATTATTATGGAGGCAGTGAACTAGTAGTACGATTAAAGGTGCTGCAGTTAAAACTATGTTATGTTGGATTTTGGGATGGAGCTGTCGCTCTCCGCTTCCAGCGAGCTTTCGCCAATCCAAGCCCCTGTCTCTAGGCTACTCCCCAAACAGCACTTCTAAGAAACCTTTTTGTATAAGATCAAGTGTAGTAGCGTTCTTATAATTTGGGATAATGGCGGGTGAGGGAATGTAACAGATGCGCAAGAAGCGCATGATGCGCATGGGCTGGCGCTCCGCTGCCAGGTGAGCTTTTCGCCAATCCAAGCCCCTGTCTCTAGGCTACTCCCCAAACAGCACTTCTAAGACCTCTTGTATAAGATCAAGTGTAGTAGCGTTCTTATAAGTTTAGGATATGGCGGGTGAGGGGAATGTAAACAGATGCTGCAGAAGCGCTGAAATAATATCGGTAAATGATAAAAGTTTGCCAGTATATTTGGTGGATACAACACAGCAGGTGGCGACAAAGTTACAATTTGAATGTGGAATGCCCTGTAATAGCTCTTGGGGGTGTGCCTTTTATATCGCCTAGGCTCAGCAGTTTGAGCACCGCCTGCTGTCGCTTATGCGACGCACTGCTGCGTGCCTAGAGCTACCGCACTGATGGCGCCATGGCCACGGATGGTAATTTGGAGGAGGAGGAGGTGGAGGAGGGGTGGGAGTAGGAGGAGTATACTAGGCCTTTGAGACCTGGACCGGGTAGGCCCCGCAATTCTCTGCGTCGGCAGTATATGACCATCCCCTGGTCATACTCGGTCCAAGCCTGCACCAAGTTAAGTGTAGTAGCGTTTCTTTAAGTTTGGATTGGCGGGTGAGGGATGTAACACGATCGCAAGAGCGCATGAGCGCATGGAGCTGGAGCTCCGCTGCCAGGCGAGCTTTCCGCCAATCCAACACCCTGTCTCTAGAGCTACTCCCCAAACAGCACTTCTAGAACCTTTTGTATAAGTCAAGTGTAGTAGCGTTCTTATAAGTTTAGGATATGGCGGGTGAGGGAATGTAAACAATGCGCAAGAAGCGCTGAAATAATATTGGTAATGATAAAAAGTTTGCCAGTATATTTTGTGGATAACACGCAGGTGGACAAAGTTAACAACTTTGATGTGGAATCCATGAAAGAACCCAATATTTCTGCCTGACACACTCGTTGGATAAGGGACAGTGTATGGAGGCAGCCATGGGACGATTTTGGAGGTAGCAATGAGACAACGTGTGGCGGCTGCTATGGAGACACTTTAATTTGGATAGTGCCGTATGTTGGCAGTCCAAAAAAGTTTTCAAACCAGAGGAGCAGTAGGTGGCCCTCCAGAAAAATGAAATAGAATTGAGTGCCTGTTGTGGCAGTCCAAAAAAGTTTTCAAACCAGGAGCAGGTAGGTGGCCCTCCAGAAAAAATGAAATAGATTGAGGCCTGTATGTGTCAGTCCAAAAAAGTTTTTCAAACCAGGAGCAAGGTAGTGGCCCTCCGAAAATGAAATAGATTGAGTGCCTGTTGTGGCATCCAAAAAAGTTTTCAACGAAGCGCAGGTAGGTGGCCCTCCAGAAAATGAATAGATGAGATCCTGGCTTTGGCACTCCCCATTGTTTAAAACAGAGGACCGGGTAGGTGGCCCTCCAGAAAAATTAAATGCATAAGTACTATAGCTAGAGCCATGGCCTGTCAAAAATAGCCAGTTTCCTCTGCTTTAGTGTACAAAGAGGAGGAGAAGGAGGAAAATGAGGAGGAGAGAGTGAATAAATTATTTAGGTTGAGCTTCCTTCACCTGGTGGAGATTGGAAATTATGAGAATCCAGGCTTATATCATCTTCATAAGCGCTCAGCCTTCAGCGCTGTCAGTCGACAGGCGTGTACGCTTATCGGGTGATGATGCACCAGCTGCACTGAAAACAACCCCTCGGAACAACGCTAGCGGCAGGGCAGGCAAGAACCTCCAGGCTTACAGCGCCAGTTCATGCCACATGTCCAGCTTGAAACCCGTAGTTGTAGGGAGCTGTGTATCAGTTTAGGACATGGTATGGTCAGCTACGTACTCCCTCACCGTCTTTCTGTAAAGATCAGCCCTACTCTGCCGAGACGGGGACAGGTACAGTGTCTTGCGGGTGACATAAAGCTGGCAAAACCTTGTAAAGCGTACCCTTGCCGTGCTGACAAGCTGCCTGCTTCGCCTACTCTCCCTCGCTACTTGTCCCGCAGAACTACGCACTCTGCCGCTAGCGCTGTCGAGGGAAATAGTGTTTCAGCTTGTGCACCAGGGCCTGCTTGGTTATCATGGCATTCTCTCACATTCTTTCCTCTCCAGGGATGAGAGTGAAAGATTTTGCTTGTACCGTGGGTCCAGAGAGTGAAACCCAGTATCGGGCTGTATAAATTCTTTGAACGCGAGGGTCATGGGATAGGCAGCCTAGCCTAGAATCTGCCATATGCGCCAGAGTACCAACGCGTAGAATTCACCTCCCTCACTGGCCTGACTGTCCATTTCCGTCCCTCCTCCAACTCCTCCACACTCCTCTTCTTCTGCCATACACGCTGAACATTGATGGCTCAACATGGTCACCTCTTGTGTCTCGCCAACAGTCTCCTCCTCTTCCTCCTCCCATCCTCCTCCACCTCCTCCGATATTGCGCTGAGAAACAGACCAGGTGCTTTGGCTATCACAAGTGGAATCTTCTTCCCGTCTCTTGTGACGAGCCAAGTGCCGACTTCATCTGATCAGAAGTTTTTCAACAGGCCAAGCAGCGGGATGGGTGAGGCGATATGGGGCATCGCCACTGACCATCGTGTTTGACTCCAACGTTACTCAGCACCTGACACAGATTCAGACATCCACGTCCCACCCCATTGTGACTTGTACGGAAGTCTGACTGACCTGACTACCATTCTGGTGGAAGTTGACATCTGGCAGCCTACAATCGCTCTGCGCTGCTGGTAACTCTGATACATGGTCAGTGTTGAATTCCACCTCGTGGGCACGTCGCACAACAGTCGGTTGAGCGGCAGTTGGAGGCGTGCGCTGCGCTGCCCTGAGAGTGGCAGCATCTTTCTGGACTTCCTGAAATGCGCACAGAATGCGGCGCACCTTCGTGAGCAAATAGACAGATTGGGGTATTTTCTTGAGGAAACGCTGCTATCAGATTTAACACATGGGCCAGCATGGCACATGTTCAGTCTGCCGATTGCAGAGCCGCACCAAGGTTCAGCCGTTGTCACACACAACCCATGCCTGGGCTTCAGGTTCACAGCGGTGCCAGCCACAGATCAGTCTGCGCCGTGATGCCCTGTATAGCTCTTGGGCGGTGTGCCTTTTATCGCCTAGGCTGCAGCTTTTGAGCCACCGCCTGCTTTCGCTTAGCGACGGCACTGCTGCTTTGCCTAGAGCTAGCGACTGATGGCGCCATGCCCCGATTGTAGTTTTCGGAGAGGATGTGTGAGGAGGGTTGGGAGGAGGAGGAGGCATAGTAGGCCTGAAAGACCTGGACCGAGGTAGGCCCCCCAATCCTCGGCGTCGGCAGTATATGACTAGCCCCAGGGTCAGACTCGGTCCCAGCCTCCACCAGAGTTAACCCCCAATGTTTGCTGCAGACAATTTCTCCCTCAGAAATCTCACTGCAAGGAGAGGATGGAGGTGGAGGAACGGGAAGAGAGGCAGGAGCCAGCAGTTACCAGCAGACCAGTGAATATATTAAAGAGCAGATGATAGTTGTCATTTGAAATTTTCCTATCCGGGACTCACGCTGAAGCATGTGGCAGAATTCAGGTGTAGACAGATGGATAACTACCTCTTTTTCTATTTACTTTGTCTCTTACCATTGTAAATCTTCTTTCCTAGTCTCCTTTTTCAGAATTTTAGCTTACATTCTATCTGCCAGCAGAGTTATAGTCAGAAGTTCATAGCGGTGGAATAGTAACAGAGAAAGTCCAATTCAGGAGCCACGTGGTAACAGCAGTCAAAAATCTCACAATCGACTGAAAGTGAACTGCAAATTTCATTGCAAAAGACTACTATGAAAAATGATGATCACACAAGACAAGAACATGATCGCCTTTTTCTGTCGGATTTCTTTGCATGTTTTCGGGTTTTGTACGGCTTGTGAGCATGGGATTTTAACAGGAGTTCTACAATGGGAATGTCATGCGCGTCGGATTGGGGTGCTCAGCTGCACGGGCCTGCCCAATGTATTTTTGGTTTTCTTGTTTACCCTTAAGAAAGATGGTGTAGATGATATGAAAAAAGTAAGGCAGCCTGCTAGCCTAGATGTGTTGCGCACAAGCGCTATGCAGAGGGTCTTTTTTGGCAGGCTGATAGAATCGTGTAAGACTTGTGGGGATGCGACAATACCAAGATGGGAATGTTATTGGGGAGCTTTGATAGGTGGACGGCATTTGGCATGATATGGAAAACGCGCGATGCGCATTTTGAATTGTTACTTACCGATGGCAATAAGGTATCCCACATTACAAAAATTGTGAGGGTACTAACTATATTTAATAATGGACACATGTTTTTCTATAGGATTTTGGATGGAGTTTAGGAACTAAGTTGAGAATGTAACATGTTATTTACCACACCTTGAATTGGTCACCACAGATTTATGAGTTTTCTATTAGATATGGGGCTTGCAATTAGTCACCATTGCTGACACAGGGAGATCTGAATTAGGTCTAAAACGTCCACATTTGGGTGTGATAAAGTGACCCAATCTTTTCACTTTAATCATGGTGGAGTGTGGCCTCTTACCTTTTGAATTGCTCTTATATGCCATCTGGAAAGCGAAAATGGAATCGTGGATAAACACTACTTTTCAGACTATTGTGAGGGTGTGACAGGATAGTTTGGAACTCACTATGTAAGAGCAAATGCGGTGCGGAGATCTAAAGGGGGTGGTGGAGAGGTGCAGCACAGCACCGCATGTGCGTTGAAATTTATATATATAGTAAGAATATAGTAGTAGATAGGGAGAGTAAGATAGTAGTATAGTATAAGTAGTAAAGGTGTTTTCTTCTGGCATTTGATTGGTACTACCCATTTTGTCAAATGGTGGCACCATTACAAGTCCAATCCAATCAGTCACCTTTCTTTGGGTTAGACCAATTAAGCTCCTATAGAACTGGGACCTGAATAACAGGGTATTATCTCTGGAATGTAAAGAGTGTGGATTCAACTCAGGTTCTCAAAGACGGCTTTCTGGCAAACAGGCTCCAGTTCATGCAATTCTTCAACCAAGTATGATAATTAAACATTAATACAAGTGGTATAATTAAGGTGCATTTAAAAAATAAATACATAAGAAGAGTATTAAGTCACGATAGGTAAAAAAATCATTTTTCTGTTTTTTAATATGGAGTTTTCTTCCTCATTTATTTTCAAAGAACATTTTAGCTGTAATTGTAATGTTTTAATAATACAATAATAAAAAAAACAAACTTAGAACTTTAAGATTAAGGAATCTGGTTTTCACCATATGAGGGTCATTAACAAAAAAAAAGGACAAAACATTGTCCAGAAAGTACTAGCACTTCAACCTGTAAGTTAGCAGGTGTAGTCTGTGTGTGGGATCAAAACATTTAGCATTAGCTTGAGGGAAGCTTTGTGATGAATTCTTGCTCTTAGTTTTACAGATCTCAAAGGTGTTGTGAACCAAAAGCAACCTGACATTGCACTCAGTCGTTTATCTATGTATTTACGGGAAGGCAAGCCTAAGAGCTCTACTCTCAAAAATCTCAGGGCAAAGGGATTTCCGTTTTGATGTGACTAAAGAAAGAATTTTTGGACTACATGAATATATGCCTAGCACTGACGCAGGTTGAATATAAGAACATGAAAAAGATTGTAACTGTTGGGTTGTGTCTGAAAATGAGACTAGTTTTAAACGGGAAAGTGAATTATAATGATTATGCCATCCATCCCATTCCAAACAGTAATTAAAGTTTACGGTATATATAAATAGGGAGATTTGATTGATAGTACCGACCAATAATGGGTTTAATCTGGTGCCAGAGATAATCAAAACCTTGGCAAACTTTTAGTAATACATAAAATGTTACAATCTTTATTGAACCATAAATACTATTAGGTTGCACGTAGGGTGCGTTTTGTACCATGGAGAGGGCTCCAGGCATAATTGCATCAAAGACTACCGTAAACCCGCGATGAGATAGACAGTTGATCCGCGTCGATAGTATGCCGGCGATTCGACAAAGATGCTGATGCATGACGATGCTGATGGTGACGATCGCGTTCCTCCCTGTGCATCATCGGGGGAGAGGCGAATCAGCCCCAAATATTTCCAGGACAAAGGGGTCCAACGCTGTCTCGTTTTGAACCCCTTAATTACAATGTGCTATCATAAGTAGTATGGCCAGTATATGGTGGATCTGATCAGACAACTAGAGGTTAAAGTTACCCTGGGGGTCTGAAAAAAAAAACATGAAAGTAAAAACAAAGTTTATAAAAAAATTATAATGAAAAAACATTAAAAATTCAAAATACCGACCATTCATTAGAATGGATATAAGATATAAAAACAAACAGTACAAATTCATAAGCACACTAGTATCGCTTGGTCTGAAATATACCTCCACCTAACAAAACTATAATAAACATTTTTGTGGCTTAACCTACGTAAAGGATGTAATGAGCGGCCCAACTCGAAAAAACTGCATTTTTTGCCATTTGAAAATATATTAAAAACAGTCAATAAAGAAGTGATCAAAAGGTTGATACAGTCCATAGATGTCGCCTGAAAACATCATTGAAAAGTCTCACAAAAGGACTCCCACCTACAGCTCCGTACACTGGACGAAGTATGAAAAAGTATTGGTGCCAGAAGATGGCAAATAAAAAGAAAATACATCTGGGTACTGGGAGTGTTATGAAAACATTATAAAACCTATACAAATTGTGGCATCCCTTGTGCATCATGCTACCTCCCAAGGAATTAATAGATATGTCATTTGTGGTGCAAGTGAAAGTCGTAAACACAATCCCAACAAAACTATGCAAATGAGTTTTTTTACACATTCCACTGCATTTGGAACTTTGTTTTTCCCGCTTCCCAGTACACAGCATGGAATCTTTAATTACAATGTACTATGAAATGCAATTTAGTACACAAAAAACAATATCAGTCACAGAGCTTTGATTGTAAAAAATAACAAACGTTATAGATTTTGAAGGTGGGTGATGTGAAAAAGGAAATGGAAAAACGAAAAAAAAAAGGCCAGGTCGTTAAGCGGGTTACTGTTGAACATATCCACAGCACGTTCTTCTATATACATTATCAGAAAATTAAAAACATAAGGACTGTGGGCCCTGCTTGCAAATTAGAAGAGATTTGAGTAGAGAAATCAGTGATACTTTTGAGGCTTAACGGAAGATAAAATTAGTTTCTTGAAATCACCATCGAAAATCTCGGTAGCCTCAAAAATGATCGCCTGATTTTCATCACTCTGCTTCTGCGTCTCCAGGCTAAACAAGTTTACACAATCTACACTACTTCCAATTATACTAAGAAATCTGGACTATGTGAATAATATTTATGGGACTCTTGCATAGTTTTTAAAGTGAATTACGTTAAAGTAATTTTTTGCAAACATGTTGATTCACCTATTTTGTGATAAAATGAACTGTATTAGATTATCTTTACTTTGAAATGGAACCAAAAAATTGGCAAATTTTCAGCACGTGGAAGCAAAGGAGGAAATGAGAAAGGGACTTCAAATTGATCTGTGCTGTTGCCTTCTGTGATTATAAAAATGCCTAGAGATGAGGCGGACACATTCGTCGAGCATTGATGCTGCTCGAGATTCCGATTATACGTAACTCCCTGTATGCTCGTGCTCGACGAATACTTCGAATTATAAAATGGCAATTCTCCACGCCTTTTGATTTTTGGTGGCCAGAAACAGAGCCAACCAACACGCCAGGAGACTCTGCACTCCACCACATGGCCGTCGGTACCCTATATTCGATAGCAGTGGTTGGCTGGCTGCTAGGGTGACCAGGGAATAGATCATTAGCCCCTAGCCCCTTGCCATCATCTCTGTCGGATGCCGTTAGTAGGGAGAGATCAGCTGCTGTCGCAGAGTAGCGTTAGGGGTCTATTAGATTAGTGTTAGGCAGGAGTGAGTACTACAAGAACCCCAACCAGCCCTGTTAGGGCTAGAATAGGCGTTATATATATTTTTTTTTGTTGCTGTGTGGCTGGGTGGTTGGCATACTTGGCAGCTAGTACCATATGTGTGATGGAGTTGCAGGGAGAGTGGGAACGTTCTATTAGCTTTAGTGTGTTGAGATGGATATGTGTGGCACTAAGAGCTAAAGCGGTACCGCTGCACTAGTTAGTGCAGCAAGCCCCAGCCAAAGCAATCAACAAAATATTATATACTAACGCTATGGAGCCCTAAGAAAGTAAGTTCGGTTCTTTGAATGCCTAGTTTCTAACTAGACACTGAAAGCACAAACTGGATTTTAAGGTCACTTGAAGTTTGGAACAAAACAAAAAAATGTCAGAGTGTGCCTATTCAATCAACCACTAATTAACTGTCCCATTAGGTGTGTGAGATTGGATATGTGTGCACTAATGGGAAGTGTCTATAGGGGTAACTAACTGTTAAAGCTGTTATTTAGCGACGGACTAAAGTAGAGAAATTTCCAATCACAGAGGTCCGTTTGAACTAGGGCGCTGTAAGTTGGTGTGGTCTTAAGTAGGGACCGCCTGATTACATAGATGCGGCCCTCAAACAAGCACTTCTATATAAAAAGTAATAGGGCAACCACGTGGATGTAGAAAGGCATAAATATCCTATCTTACAAGAGCTTACAGCATAAGGACTTTTCAGGCATGTGATTGCTTCATCTCTCCTACAGGCACAAGTTGGTTATTTATCGGCCTATGACATCATGTCAGTCAGCATAGAAGCCTTGAAACTAATCACAAATGTATTATTTTTGCTAATATTTAGTACTGTAATTTTAGCCCAAACCACACCTTCACTTCAGTGGGGCGCGTTGAAGGAGGGGGGAGGGGGGGTTCTGGCCCAAGTAAGCGGTGGGTGTGGCCAGCCGGAAGTGGGCCGGCGCTTGGGGCACAGTATGGTCCCCACCCTCTGGCACTCATGCAGCCAGCCGAACTTTCACATGTGAAAATCCGCTGGCTGCATTTATTGATATGACCAGGACATGGCCTGGTAAGTAGAATATCAGCACTTACGAAGGAACCTGGCGGATACATCAAGAGGCCGGATATTCTTGATGTATTGGCTATAAAGAGAATCAAGGGGGCTACATCCAAGATGTTAATGTCTTTGTATAACATTAGACACGTTTTTAATTATAGGATCTACAGCCCAATGTGGTATTCAAATAATATAAATGTGTGTAAGTTGACCACAGTATCAGCTTTTTTGACCCTCTGATTATTATACATAATAGTATATCTTTAGTGCTTTAATATAACAGCTGCTTGCGGTCTACTGTTTGTGTGCAAATATATCACTCCCCTAAGGGTAACATGTTTCTTAGTGTTCGAGGTCTGTATGCAGAGGACTACAGCGACATCACTCTGCATGATTTACACTATGGTCAGCTGCTCACGGCAATCTGGTCAGCTAATAATGCATCCGAGGTGAAGATATACAAGGTATGGAAATTGCATGCTTTTTCCAACTTGTGACCTCAGTGTTGCTTAATCAATAGAGGTGGCAGATGGGTGGTTATTAGAGATGAGCGAAAACATACTCGTCGAGCTTGATGCTCTGCGAGCATTAGGCGTACTCTAATGCTCGTTGCTCGGACTGAATACTTCGCCCCGCTCGAGGGAAAGAGAAGGAAAATGGGCAAGCTCAGGCCGTTTGGCTTTTTGGCGGCCAGAAACAGGAGGCCATCACAGCCAGGAGACATGCATACCACCCAGCACTGACGGGTACCATTACAGTCGATAGCAGTGGTGGCTAGGCAGAATACAGGTGACCCTGGGATAGACCTAGCCGCTGCCGCGCCTGCTCGGATCATTCTGTGTTGGATGCCGATAGGGAGGAGAGCATGACTGATGAGTAGGGAAAGTAGTTAGGGTGTTCTATTACAATAGTGTTAGGCAGGAGTGATCAACCAGAAACCGTCAACAGCACTTCTAGGGTACAATAACGTTATACTTTTTTTTTTTTGGTTGGTGTGGCTGGCTTGCTGGAGCTAGAAACCGTATTGTGAGAATTGCAGGGGGACTTGCTAACGTTGTGTTTAGCTCTTAGTGACACACATATCACATCAAACACAAAGTGGGAAAAGTTATTAGGGGTTTGTTTCAATTAGGCCACAGTCTCGGCGTTTCTTTGTATTTTTTACGTTTATTTTTTTCAGTAACTCCCCCTACTCCCTCTCTGCCGCCCTCCTCCTCTTCCTTCACCCCCTCCTCCCCTCGGTCATCATCGGTGCTTTCATACTTGGCTAGAAAAGTAGCCAAGGAGAATCACAAAACGGCTTACTTCGCCTACAATAGGTTATATATATTTTTTCTGGTGACTGATGGTGGCTGGTCCTTGCTGTGCAGTGACTATACAGCAATTGTCAAGGGAATTTGGTAGAGTGAGGACTTGTGGACCGTGTGTAGGATTAGTGACAGACATATCCATACGCAAAGACCGAAGGGGAAAAAATTATTGGGGTGGATCCAATTTAGGCCAGTTGCAGTTTCTTTTTATTTTACGTTTTTTTCATAACTCACGTCACATCTCATCAGTGGGCTTTAATATTGCTAGAAAATAGCAACCAAAGGAGAATCCAACGGCTTATTAGCCTACAAGTAGCGTTTATATATTTTATTCTGGTTGAATCTGCTGGTGGCTGTCCTTGTGCTGCAGTCGCAAACTAGCACAATTGTCATGGGAAGTTGGAGTGAGGATTGCGATGCTGTGTTTAAGCGCTTAGTGACAGCACAGATCCATCGCAAGACCGAAGTGGGATAATTTATTAGGGTTGGACTTTCAATTCGAGCAACAGTCGGGCGTTTTTTTGATTTTACTTTATTTTTCATTAACTCAGCGTCATCAGTCAGTGTGCGTTATACTTGGCTAGAAAATAGCAAAGGAGAACAATATAGCGTTATATATTTTATTTTCTGGTGATCTGCTGGTGCGCTTCCTGCCTGAGTGCATATTACTAGCCACTTGTCAGGGAATTGGAGGAGGAATATGAGCTGCGACGCAGGTGTTTTGCGCTTAGTACCTACATATCCATCGCAAAGACCGAAGGGGGGAAATTTAGTGTGGGTGTGGGATGTTCAATTGGCACAGTTGGCAGTTCTTTTTTTGTTATTGTTTTAGCTAGCGCGTTATATCTCATCAGTGTGCTTTTAATCTGGCTAGAAATTAGCCCATAGCAATAGGATAGCCATTGTTGGTTTTAAAAAAATAAAAGACCAAAAGAAAAACTAAAAAACACAAAAAAAACACGAAAAAAAGTAAAAACAAAAAATTAAAAGTTGGAACGTTCAGTTTCAAACTGTTCCGAGGATGGTGATGCAACGGACATGGAGGTCACTGCATCAAAAGGGGTATCCGGTAGGAACTCGATAAAGGAGCAGGGCGCGCAGGAACGCCCTAGTGCGAGGTAGTGACGCGTGACTCGTACACGTGGTGACTGCAGGGTCATGCGCCAAGTTAGGCTGGTGCGGTCGTACTACATTGTTGAAATGCACCGAGCAGGAAGCCGCAGTTCTCATCCCTACGCTTCCTTTCTGTCCAGTCTGGACGCGTGGTTGGAGCTGTGCCAGACCAGTTGTGAACTTTTGGTGACTGCGATTGCCTACTCTCTGTTGCCGCACTATATTGGCCTTCACCAACGCAGTTCCGTTTCCTCATGCAGACCATCCATCGTCCCGACCCTACCAAAAAAAATCGGCCACAGTCTCCAGCTCCTGCACCTAGCACCTTCCCCCCAGTCTGCCCCCTCCAGGAAAAATTGGAATTTGAACTGGCATACTACTGAGAGGACCTGCTTTTCTGGACCCTCTCCACAGTCAAACCAACTTGTCCGGTTTGTGATTGAGCAATTTTCCAGATGCCCAGGTTTCCTACCAGGGCAGTCTGTGGGTGTGATGAGACTTCTGACGTACGTAGGAGAAGTGGTAAAGAGGTGTCGAACGATGCTGAGTACACGGGGGTGTGTCGACAGTGGTGAAGTGTGTAGTCAGGGGAGGAAGTCGAGGGGGGAGCAGACGAGGTCGAGAGGAATGATGGGGGTGACAGGACAGCCAACCGCTGGGTTGAAGGTCCGGGTCCTGAATACAGTGTTTGAGACGTGAGCGAGTCCTATAGCAGAAACAGGTTGGAAGAGGCTGAGTGGGGCCAGACGACGAGGCAGGGCCAGAGGGTGCATCAGCGCAATGTGTCACCGTAGTGAAGCTCCGTGGAGAGGCTCCCAGCGGCGAGGGCTAGATTTTTCAGAAGTTGGAGGTCTTAAGGAACACCGAGATGACCGAGGATGTTGGGTGTGCAACCATTCGCCCCACTAACCAGGCAAGCAGCGGGTTCCACCCCACTACTAGAGCTTATATCTACCACCAGATAGCGCAGCGTAGATGAATGCTGTAAACAACCCATCAGTGGCAACAAGCCCGTTCACCTCACGGGCCGTCAGCAACCACGCTGCCTCCTGTTTCAGCGATTCAGCCCCTGCCCAGGAGCCTGGCACAAAAACCCATCGTCGAGCTCCCACGATCCTTCCACGCAATCCACCAGCGTAGCTCTCCATTACCCCAGGAGCTGGCGAGCAGGGAAACGGAAACTATAGGTGCAACCCACCGCACGCCCAAGGCCCTAAGGTCCAACATCTCCAGATTGCGTTAGCCATGAGATGTGCCTATAGGCTAGTAGAGACCGAGCTTTCGCAACTCATGGAGTGCGGCCACGACCCTAGCGCGTTGTGGACACAGCCGCACTATTGCCGATGTGAGTCCCAGCCTGCACAGCACGTGTAGACAACCATTCCTCCGTGCCCGTGACCAACGACGTTTCTGACAAGGTCCACCTGACACGGACACGTGGAGGAGTGCTGCTCGGGCAGGGCCAACTGTGAATATCGCTGACGCACATTTAGTTTAGAGTACGCTAATGCTCGAACGAGCATCAAGCTCGGACGAGTATGTTCGCTCATCTCTAATAACCACCCATCTGCACCTTATTGATTAAGCAACACTGAGTCACAAGTTTGGAAAGCATGCAAATTTCCATACCTTGTATATCTATTCACCCGGATGCATTATTAGCTGACCAGGATGCCGGTGATCAGCTGACCATAGTGTAAATCAGTGAAGGTGAGTCGCATGTAGCGGTCTCTGCATGACAGACCTCAGAACACTAGAGAAACATGTTACCTTAGGTGGAGTGAGTATATATTTGCACACAAACAGTAGACTCTGCAAGCAGCTATATTGAATGCACTAAAGATATACTATATATGTATATATATCAGAGGGTCATAAAAGCTGAATACTGTGGTCAGACTTTACACACTATTTATATTATTGAATACCACATTGGGCTTGTGATCCTATAATTAAAAAAAGTGTCTAGATGTTATACAAAGACATTAACATCATTGGATGATAGCCCATTGATTCTCTTTTATAGCCCAATACATCAAGAATATCCGGCCTCTTGATGTATCCGCCAGGTTCCTGCGTAGTGCTTATTTCTATGCCAGGCCATGTCTGTCATAGCAATAAATGCAGCCAGCGGATTTTCACATGTGAAAGTTCGCTGGCTGCAATGAGTGCGCAGAGGTGGGGACAGTACTGCCCCACGCCGGCCCACTCCCGGCTGGCCACACCCACCGCTTAGCTGGCCAGAACCCCCTCCCCCCTCCTTCACGCCCCACTGAAGTGAAGGTGGTGGTTTGGGGTAAATAATTACAAGTACTAGAAATAAATTAGCATTTGTGATTATTTCAGGGCTTCTATGCTACTGACATGATGCATAGGACCTGATAAATATACCAACTTGTGCCTGTAAGGAGATGAACATCACATGCCTGAAAAAGTCCTTAATGTGTAATCTCTTGTAAGATAGGATATTTTATGCCTTTCTACAGTGGTTGCTATTACTTTTATATAGAGTGCTGTTTAGGGCATCAATCTATGGTAT